>JAZGTI010000394.1:50185-67288 GCA_036877585.1 Botia kubotai | reverse complement strand
GTGTCTGGGAGGCTGTGGTTGCTGCTGCACGCAATGTTGACGGTGAACAGATCAAAACACTGACAGAATCCATGGATGGCAGGCTTTTGAGTGTCCTTGCAAAGAAAGGTGGCTATATTGGTCACTGATTTGTTTTTGTTTTGTTTTTGAATGTCAGAAATGTATATTTGTGAATGTTGAGATGTTATATTGGTTTCACTGGTGAAAATAAATAATTGAAAAGCACCTTTAATAAGGAAAGCACATCTCCCACCCCCTATCCTCACCACGTGCTACAGAGGGACCATCGAGAGCATCCTGTGCAACTGCATCACTGCCTGGTTTGGAAATTGCACTGTCTCGGACCGCAAGACCCTTCAGCGGGTAGTGAGGACAGCTGAGAAGATCATCGGGGTCTCTCATCCCTCCATCACGGACATTTACACCTCACGCTGCATCTGCAAAGCCACCAGCATTGTGGATGACCCCACACACCCCTCCCATACACACTTTACCCTCCTACCTTTTGGCAGACGGTACTGTAGCATTCGGACCCTCACGATCAGACTATGCAATAGCATTTTTGTGTACTGGTCGGTGCTGCACTGGGACATAGTTTGTCTCAATAGTCATTGTACTGTCTTGTGCTGTCTGCACGTTTGCACTTGTGCACTTTATGTATATATTATGTTTATATTATGTAGCCCTTGTATGTCTGTGATGTTCAGTGTTTGTCTTATGTAGCACCTTGGTCTGAAGAAACGTTGTTTCGTTTCACTATGTACTTGTATATGATAGAAATGACAATAAACTCCACACTCACCATCTCATGACTCAACCAATCCATTCTGTGGGGATACATGCAATCACATCAGCCAATCACATCAAAAAACACTCAACCACCAATCACACACCTGCTGTGATTCCTGCAGCAGGAAGAGCAGCTCCATCCTGACAGACGTCACTCCTCCACCCTTGGCCCCATGCAGACTGCAGTAACTCAGGAAGACTCTGAGGAGAGCCTGGTTCTTCCTTAGCCAGGCTTTTCTCCGCTCTGCGTGCAGCTGCTTGGCTTGCAGACGCTGTCGCTCCATCTGGTGTCGCTCATATGTGCCTGCTTCACCATGAATCTGTGAGTCCTCCAGGTCAAGAGATCCACCTCCACCCCATTTCTCCAGCTGACCTACATCTGCCTTCGCCTCAACCTGACACATCAGAACACCCAGAACAGATTATGGAAATATATTAAATAATTACAGTAATTAAATTATTTTACTGGCAATATAAATCCATATTATTGTAACAATATCGTAATGCACTTTTCGTTTGGCACACTGCCGGTTTCACACTCCCCCTCTGATTTCAGAAGTTCAATATATTTTTGGCTTGAACCAGTTCAAAACATGATTTTTGTCATCATCATTAGGTCATGCAAAATGCCAAAATAATAATTCACTTAAGTTAACTAAAACAAAGAAAAAACCTTTAAGTTATTTCAATACAAATATATCATGCTTGTATTGAGGATCATCTAAGATTTTTATTTTAAGATTTTTTTTTGACAACATTTTATTAGTCAAGATTATCAATAACATTTAGCTTCCCTTGAACATTAGCATTGAAGGCATTTACTATTCCCTGGAAAACTCTAATCCTAATGATGGTACAAAAGACAGAAAAAATCATGATGGAGCACCAACCTTATAATTACAGATGTGGTGCATGGCTTCAATCTCCTTCTCCAGCCAGTTGTAGAGCTGAAAACGCAATTTCCCTCCATCTACCTCATATCCCGTCGCCAGAGTCCGAAGTTCCGTCATAAGGATCTTCAGACAGGCTCGGAACTTCAACTGTTCTGCGATCACGTCCACCTCTGACTCACCTGCCAATTCTTCATGCTGCATGGCTGATGCCTTTATGGCTTTATCTTCCTCTGCTTCTGGCTTCTTCATTGTCAGCCCGCCCTCCTCATCGTCCTCATCTTCCTCCTTATCCTCACCCCAGTCCAGCTGTAGACCCTCATCTTTCATTTTAACCATTTGTTGACTCCAATTCAGTTCAGCGGAGTCCACTCCCCAGGCCTGGCTGGACGCAGTGGGGGCACCCCAATCCAGTTCTGCTGCCTTGGCCCCATTTTCCTGCAGTTGGACAGCACTGATGTTGGCCACAGATGAGCCTTTACTTAGAGAAGATGCTTTTTTAGTGACCTTGGGGATTTTGGATAAGACCTCAAGGGCCAGGAGCGGGCAGCCCACTTTAAAGTGAGCATTAGCAGTGGTGAAAAAGAGTTTTCGTTCTATCAGGTTGATCTCGTAGGCGCTGTTGCGATCTGACGTTAGACCAACTGCAGTTAGAGACGCTTCAGGGTTTGCGAAATGTCGGCGAATGATGAGAGGGTGTGTGCGCAAGTAGTTGTAGAAACTGAAGACGACAGGGTTGCAGGACTTTATCAACACATCTGAAGAACAAAAACATTATAATTTATGGACTACACAGGAAATATGACAGTATGACCATGTTTACATGCACGCTTATTCCTTAATTTTTTAGAAAGCATAGTTCTGAAATGTTTTCAGGAAAAGTCTGCATAGTGCATCATTAAGAGAAAGAAGTTTAAAATCTGTTTCTATGCTATAAGTATTGTTACTTATGGCCTTTGCAGGCTCATTGTTTATGTTGTCCATGTTAAAAACACTAGGTAATCGACTCTCACCAGGGTTCTCATCATCCTCTTTGTAGATCTGCTCCAGCAGTGTGTCCAGGGCTCTGGTGTAATCTTTCATGATCCAGTACGCAATGCTGCGCAAGAAGGGGTCAGGGTGCAGTCTGGTGCAGGAGAAGCCACTTCCATCTCTGTTGCAGCCCAGAACCTTCTCATACAGGATACCCTTACAGGTGGATGAGCTCTCAGCCTCATAAAGACGAGCCACGATCATGGCAAGCTGGATGTCCTCCATCTTTTCCAGACATACCTACAAGACCCCAATCAGTTAATTCTTTTGTAATTAATCTCAATTTGAAAATATCTTACAGCATTGAAGCTTATCAATATTCCTAATATAACTCCACGTGTCTTATTTTAACAGTCTGTGAATGCCCCACTTTTTCAGAAAGTGCTATAACTGTGTTTTGACTGCCAGTCAGACATCTGGCCCACTGTAAACTAAAGCTACAATAAGCATACAATACGATGGTGGTTAATATGGGATACTGAGACCTCGATGGCATCCTTCAGGGAGCCCGCGAGCAGGAAGAATGCGGCTGACTGCTCAAAGCGCTGTTTTCCCAGAAGAGAGAAGGCATTCTTCAAAGCCGCCTTCCTCCAGCGGTCTTCGTTGAAGTTATGGCTGAAAAACTGGGTCATCTTCTCATCGTGCTGAGACCTACACAGAAATCAATACGTGAATAAACAGGCTGAAATTTTCACAGCTTCTTTTATAGAGAGCCCACAGCCTACAATATCACCATTCACGGGAATATCACACACAGTAGATAAGACACGGCTATGTCAAAGTAACAGTGTGTCTATTAATAACATTATCAAACGTGTACCTGAAAAGACCCCAGAGCACTGCTTTTTTCTTCATAGCCAGATAAAAGAGAGCAGCGTCCAATGGATCGTTATTCCTCTGAAACGCTGCTTTGGCCACCTGAAAAATGAAAAACACAGAAAAATTAGACTAAGATTATATATATCATACAATGCTTGGATTACGAAAATAAAGTACCACTGAATTCAATTTGAAAATCAAACTGGAAAAATTAAACTGAATTAAATCAAACTAAACAAAAGCACATCAGTGCTGGGTTTAAGTTAAACAGAACAGAAGTGTGAAACTGAAAATGAGATGGTCTTCGAAAGGTCTTTAGTGGTGGCTGGCAAACATGGTCATTCACACACACAGTAAAAATTGTGCTTCATCACTGGATAGGATTCATTACTGGACACTTGGAGTTTATTCATTTATTGAAAGTGTGGTTTATGTCAGCTGCTAAGTGTTGGTCAAAGAATATGCAACATGTTTATTGACCACAAATCAAATCTCATTCATATGTGGATATCAGGCTGCGTGTTTGTGATAAAAACAAGAATGTGAATAAATGACAGTTTTTCACAGAAGGAGCTTCTTCCCCCAGTCAACTTCAGCAAATCTACTACCATCACATGCTTAGAAAAATTAGCATCAACAAAAAGTTAAATGTAACTAAAAAACTAATGACATCACATTACTGTATTCTTAATATGAAAAGCAACCCTGACACTTTTTCTTGCTGTCATTTAGCTTTAGTCTTTTCTTTCCTAGAACAGCAGTGCAGTTGTTTGTTGCCCTGGTGCAACTCCTATAGATGTCTTATTGCTTGTAGTATATTACTATGCAAAGGCAGAATGCAGTAACTACCCATTGTCAAAACTAAGATGAATTGAGTCTGTCAGACTATGATCCATCTGTGACAAACAGAACACGCTCAGCTGTGCTTAGAAATGGTGTATTAAAATGTCAGCAACTACAGAATCCACACTTTAACCAAAAACCTTTTTTTCAGTTGGCATATTAGACAGCTTTGTTATAATGGGAGTGTCCATCTTCCAAAAAGTAATTATTCGTTTTTACTATGTTTGCTATGCTTGTATTGGGTCACCCATACGTGTGTCTCACCTTTTCCACCATGCGCCTCAGTGTGTTAATGTTCCTGATCCACCAGCCGACACCCACTGCCCTTAGCTCAGACCACTGTGGATCTCCCCTCTGCATGGCAGGAATCATGTTTAACATCTCTTCCTCTGCCTCAGAGTGGAATGCCCACGCAAAGTGACACGTTGACACACCTACAAGCACAACAGTGTAAAAACTGCGTCTCTGTATGAGTAAAGGTATGACCAGCATATTCAAGTGGTGTGTGTAGATGGGTGCGTTTACCTTGATGAAGAAGCTGAATCCTGTAGAGGGGCGGCAGGGAGGTCAGCAGACAGGTGTGTAACCTCATGGCCAGGAGGTAACGTAGACCACACTCATCTAGAGCCTCGCCACCTGGACACACTAAAGGGTCATCTACTCATTCTTTATTAATATTGTGTCCACATTTTAGAATAATGGAATAACACAAATGTAACTGGGAATTATGTTGATTAAAGAAATTATGGTGATTATAATGATTAACAAAATTTCAAAATTAACCAACTATGATAACGTTTAGCATATTTAAAGTAGTCACATTCTTTGCCTAGAATTTGCCTTTTTTCACTCCTTAGACTCTTTTTAACAGTATTGAAAGGGTGATAGGATACTCCTTAGGATAAAAAAAATGATACATTTTGGGAGGGACATGTAGGAGTAGAAAGACATACTATCCCTGCATTTTTGGAGGAGCTACTTCACTCAGTAAAATGTTTTTGTTTGTATAGTTTAGGTTTTTTTAAATACGTATTATTTCAAAGCAGTTTAACAAAGAACAATGCCTTACAAACCTTTCTGTAAACCAGCCATAGACCTATGTCATACTATATATTATTATACTATATACACTTGTTTTCCAGCACAGTATGCTGCTATTATGTATTTATATTTAAAGTTTTAAATATATAAATTATATAAAATAATACATATAAATTATATAAATATTAAACATATAAAATTATGGATATGATATGGATAAGGCCTGATATGTTTTGTGGTAGAAATAAATAATAATATCAAAGCTATTTCAGAAGACTTAATCTTAGTACAGTTTATTATGGTTCTCTCTTGGGATTGTCCTTAACCCCTTTGACATATAAAACTACATAAAATGAGTCACTCTTAAAATGCTTGGTTTTTTTAGAGACTAAACTAATTTCAAGCTGAGGTGGTAGTGTATCAAATCAAGTCAAATACAGTATATTTTTAATATTTTTTTTTATATTTTTTATTATATTTTTTAAATAAAATGTACATATTTTTATAATCCAATCTGTGATACAGTGATACAGTTAGAGGTATCAGGTCAAAGGTTGTTATGCCCAGACATAACACACAAGGAAGTGATTCATTCAGTCTGAACTGAATTAGAGCAGCAGGCTGCATTAGAGGATGTGAGCACCTCTAAGGTATCTTGTAATGACCTGAAATGACCTGATACCTCTAACTGTACCATGACGTGAATGTAGCATTTATTTTTAGAACAGATCTCTTAACTGCAGATCTTGACCCGCAAACATTTACAGCTGAAATGTGCATGTTTTATACAATGTGCACATAACTGTAAGCAAGCAGTTTGTAGGTCAATTTCCTATAGACAGTTACTTCCTGGTTTTTGATAAACCAGCTCAGGTATTTCTGATAAACCAGCTCAGGTATTTCTGATCATGTTATTCTATACTCGCTGGCTTCAAGATCTGAGAAAGTGTGAAAACCGATGAGAAAGTTTAACTGATGAACAAAATTTTGCTGAGTAGGAACACTGAGGAATGAAACAGTGATAAGCTGTTGTCCCTTAACAACACTGAATTTTAAATATCTTTTTCTTATTGTTTTACATTTGAACAACTCAGATAACATTAGGTCTGACTATTCAATGTAATATACTCCGATTATAAAATGAGTATTACACTACCGATGCTGTTTAAAACTACCTTAGAAGATTAAAGCTCTGCCAGTGACAAATTTACTGGTTTTCCAGTTGGCATAAATTATTGGGGACATTCTTAAAATGGACATTCTCCAAGCATAAAGGGAATTTAGCTAAAAAATGTAAACACTCCTCTCAAACATTTTACTTTATTTGTTAGTTTTCTTTGCATTTTGACCAATGGACAGAGTTTGAAGTGAAACTGTATGATTGCTTGACCAATGGCAGAGTGTGACTGCTCAGGAAACCTGTTTTAAAACAATCATTATTTCTGCCATTCCATTTAGTGACACCAGTGGAACAAAAGTTACACACTTCAGCTTGGTGGTTGGTGTGAGAAGGTAAATTCACCTGTGTACTGTTTATCTGAAGATCCTGCTACTTCAGCACTGGTGGTGGCAACAGTATCAGCGAGAGCCACGAGGAACATCTGCTCAAGGCGTGTGAGGCCGGGCAGGCTGGAGTGCATTAAATGTGAAGACAGCACCTGTGCGTGCTCGGGTCCAAAGTATGTGGGGCCGTACTGTGACAGGTTAATTACACGTGACTTCTTTTCCGTTTTTTCAGCAGCAAAACTCACAAAATCATCAGTGGTGACGGTCTGAACCTGGAACAGATCTGCATACTGATCGTCCGGCGGTTTCTGTGTCTCACGCTCCACACCCTTTCCGGCTTTTGCCGCCTCCTCTCCGGACTTGTAGGAAATGTCTTGGTCTGCTGACAGCAGGGCGTATAGTGGAAGTGGGGGGATAGAACTGATTTCGGTGTAATCCCGGCCACCATCTCGCCCAGCAACGATAATGTCTTTTGCTGTGCTACCTGACACACTGATGGTTCGAGAAAGGTGTCTCCTAGCACCACCCTCACCTGCCTCCACATCCCTCACTACAGCAACTTCCCCAGCAATGCACTTGACTAGGTGTGCCAAGATAGCCTTAGCCCGCTTGACCCTTCCCAGGTCCATAAGCTCCAGCAGCTGGGTCGGATGGTACTGTGGGAGGGTGGGCGACAACGAATGGGCTGCCTCGAATAAACCACCATCTTGAATCACTGCTGGGGGTCGCAATGCATCATCGATTCCTACACTACCCTCAAACACACTCTTAGATCGCCCTCGACCCTCATTTGGTACGTAGACCAAACGAACTCCAACTGCATCTGGCGAGAAGATGCTATTGTCCTCAAAGTCGTCGGGTTTCTCATCCTGCCTCCACTGTGCATAAACCTGCATCTCACAGTCCATGCCCACCACCAGGATGCCATCGCGCACCCAAGAAAGAGACACCGGCAGGGATGGAGTGGCGTCCACAGAAGAGACAAGGTTTACGGACCTCAGCAGCACCCAACGAGAACGAATTCCTTGCTTTATACTGCCCCCAAGAGGCAGAGTAACTGCCATGCCGTCCTTGACTCCTGTCTGCTCAGTGACAACCCCTGAGATGCGTCCATACATGAGGATATTGGATCCAACCCCAACCGTCAGGATGTGTGACCCATCTTCCTTAGACAGCCAGTCCAGGTGCACAAAGTGTTTGATATTCGGGCTATCTTTGGTAACAAGCAGATCCGACTTGCTGTATATAACCAAGTTGCTGTCAACGCTAACACGTGGATCGAGCATTTTCGCAGGTTTGCTAAAATCATTGAGGTGAATCGTCTGTTCAAGGACCCACTCCGAGCCACCTGTCGACTCGCATTCATAGATTGACACAAGCATGGAGAAGTCCTGAGTCGCCTTGCCTTCATTCCCGGACATTTGTTTAAATGACACTGCAAGTCGGCCTGTGTAGGAACAGCTGACCGCGACTGGTCGGCCTGCAACACACACGGAGCTGTTGTTGTCCTCTTCCTCTTTTAACAGGCTCCAGGGCTCCCAGCGATATGAGCGTGTTTCCTCAGGGTATTGCGCTGATAGGTCCATATCCACCGCACAGCGCCAGAATCGAACACGTTCATCAGAACAGGTAGTCACAATGAGGTATGGAGCCAAACACACAGGGTAGATGGAGGAGGAGCTTAAATGACCTTTAAAAACACAAACCCAAAATTCTTACCAAACATAAAAACAAAACTACATAAAATTAATCAAACACATCACCACACACCTGCAAAGATCTCATTAAGATACATAAAGCATACAACTGGATAAAGTAATCTTTGAAAAAATCCTACTTTGAAAGAATGGATTGGATGAAATGAGTTGTTTAAATAACAGTTTCTATAACTAGAAATAGTCACTTTTTAAACCTTTACACAAATACACAAATAGTGGGATAAATTAAATAACACCTTTGGTAAGGCAGATCACTTCAGAGAGATTAGTAACAGCAATCTAGTTTTGAAATTAGGTCATGTGAAAACACACGAATGCGGTGCACTGAGGTATGAAGATACACAGATTGACAGGCAAGTAGAACATTCTATCACTGCATTCTGACTGAACACAACGATAATATTTTATGGACAAACATTTTAAGGTCCTGTGCATTCCACAGAAGATATACATTTCAATAAATATATTTAGACCACTTTACTTAATGATTGCTATTAGGATGTAAAGAGACTTTAAACCAGCAAAACAAAAAATGTTTCTTGAAACAAATAAACTACACTGATTTTAAATGGCGTCAACAAATAGGGGCAGTTCTATAACAATATACATTAAAAAAAAAAAAAAAAGAGTATACCTGCAGAGGGAGTGGCTCTAATAAGCTCCACTCCTATTGGCAGGTCCAGCCGCTGACTGTACACCAGTTTGGAGCTTAGGATGAGTTTGCTGGCAGACTGCAGGTTGGCGGAAGAGGATGAGCGGGGCAGTGGACTATGACCTGGACTGATATCAGGAGATGAATCAGCATTGTTCTGACTTGAGGGAACCGTCAGCTGGTTCTGGAACACACACTCACTTACTGGCTCTTCTACAGGGGTTAAAAAGGCAACAACACGAAACAATTACAATAAAAAAAGATTTTACATTTTATTAAAGCCTTTTTTTAGATTCCACAAATTTCAACTCCAACAGTTATTGAACAAAGTAGGCAGACAGACAAACAGCTTAGTATAGACAGATTCATATGGATAAACAGACAGAAATGCAATTTGTTAAGGCCCACAAAAGCAGGGCGTTATTTATCGTGAGGTCTCTGTAAATTATTTCCATCTTTAGAGGGAACTAAGTTATTAGAGGAAGTATTTCTATTTCCACGAGGCTCTCTTCAGTTCCCCTCACAAGCACACTGCTGACAGCCCTATCATCTTTTTACAAATAATCCTCATCATACGCACCCACACACGCTTGCTCAGAGCACAGATGAAGATGCCACATCTGCAACACTGAGTTGCGATCTGCATCCTTCTCGATCACCACCAGGAAGAACTTTTCAGAGAAAGGAGGGGGCTGGTACTCTACAAGATCACATGATCAGAGGTTAAATAACTGTGTGTAGACCAGACTTTATGTTTATCAAAGTAAATGTCCAGAGATTAAGGGGGAGGGTGTTGTACCTTCTGCAGAGGGAATGGTAGTGCTGTTGATATCTGGCACGTCTTCATGCGGTTTGTATCCTAGAATAAAATCCTCCTGGAACACGTGGAGCAGCTGGGTGGTCGACCCGCACTGGAAAACAAACACATGCAACATTTACCACACAACAAAAACAATTATTTATATTTGTTGGTATATAAACACTTATGAAGGAACACATAGGGGAACTTATCAATTTAGTTGCAAAATTGCCCATTAAAATCTCCAGTTGTCTTGAGAAGGCGGCGCACACACACACACACACACTCACCTGGTTAGTAATGACATCCAGCTCTATGATGCAGCCGGGACGGGCAGTGGACTGCTGACTCACAATGTTGAACACTTCACCCACCAATTTCTATGAGAAGCCAGAGATCAACAATCATATTTACCAAACAAATTTTTTTTTAAATGAGGGATAGGGTTAGGGATCTTATTATTGGGTCATTGTCTGTTTGAGAAGGTCTTACAGAGGTCTCAGGGTCTGACAGCTCATCTAGAAGTTTGCGGGCATCCACCACGGCCTGATACAAACGCAGGTTTTTACCATCTGACGCCACAAAGCAGGCACTTGCTGAGTTACAGTATGTTCCTGATAGAGAAATGCAAAACTTTTGATTATGTATACATGAAACATTGCAGTGATTATTCCTACGGTGTCCTGGGTGGCTGCAGAGCATTGCTAAAGTGTTATGGGTAACTGTTTATAAGCCCAAGTCTATAAAGTCCACCTCCAAATTGTTATAATGTCTTGGTTTTTTACTTTCAATCAATTCTACTGTATTTATTGTGGTATCATTAATTTCATCAGGGCCAGACAAGCTACATGTCAAAGGTTATTAGTTTGAGCCTTAGTACACAAAAATTAGCAAATGGACACACAGAGGAACAGTAATGTGTTTAAGAGACAACTGCCATGTTAAACTCACCAAGCACTGAGCTGGGGATAAGAGTTGGCAACCAGGCCACGTTGGAGAACGCTGAAGTGTGGAGCGAGTTAATTCGAGCCAGCTCAGACACGCCCCCTGTGCAGGACAGTGGTCCAATGTGATCAACTCTCCAGAGGATCAGCTCACTGTAGATTGCGTTGGGGTCGTGGAATGTTCGTGTGGCTGCGTTCCGCAGTTGTTCACGCGGGACACCTTTCATTGACCGGACAGGCTGCAGAGCCATACCCCCATTTTGATCACCATCAATGCTCCCAGGTCCAGAGGGCGGAGTCAACAGCACATTGTGATGCGAAGAAGTCAGCAGCAAGGGAAGAACCGTGTGGCAAGCCAAATCGTTGAGATGGAAACGGTGTCCACAGTAACGGAATTTGTGCGAAACAGTAAGGACGTTTGAAAAGGCAGACTTCTCTGCAAAGGTGACGGCCCATTGGTTGAGTGATCCATCCACATGTTTGGACACCATCATGACAGCAGGGCCAATGACAGCAGCTAGAGAATGTCCAAGAGCCCCGAGCCCAGCAGATGCAGATGTGCTCTGAGGAACACGTTGCTCGCTCCTCTTCTCATCCAGAGCACTGCAGCTCTCTCGCTCTGTAAACGTGCATGCATACATCATGATGTTCTTACTCAAGGAGTTAGCATCACCTGTGGGGAAGGCCACCGGGATACGAGAGGAGAACGATACCTAAATGAAAGAAGGGAAATCAAACACATTATTGTATATATATATTATTATTATTAATAATATATTATTATTATTTTATAGTGAATTTAGACTCAATGGCCAATATTGCCTATATACTTGCTAATGGTATAATGCTAATCATCTTAACTACTGTAAACAGTCAATCACACCTTTGTGCAGTCAAATGGTTTTGTAAAATAACTGCTAAACTGTACTTTTCACTATCGGCCACATACCGTAACATACCGGTGCTCCAGATTTTATTTTATTATGTATAGTGAGCATAACATTTTTAATAGATGGCAAGAAACTTAGCAGTGCCCAATCAAACATCACTTGGAACAACAAGTAACTGGTTAAAGCTAAAGAACAGAACTTAAAATAGACACACATTTTTAAGGTGAGCGACTCACTTTTTAAACAATATCAGTGAATTTAATTTACAATGGTCATATACTACAAGTACCGTATGTGGTCAGGATTTCTTTAAAATTTTGTTTATCCACCTCTCTCTGACCATTTATTAAACAGGATTAAAGTATTAAAAAGGCTTAAAGTATTATGAAGGTTTTGGCTCCTGTAACTTTAAGATTTCAAATGTAAATGACCTGTGTTATGACTGTAAAAGCTTTACATTTGCATGTAAAATTATTAACAACACCCCTCCTGCTGAAGTTTGAACAGGCATGGATAAACAAGGGCAGTCATATATTAATGGGTGCTTCTCTATACTCAAATTGCTGCTTTCTCTTTTCCTTGCTACTCCGTCCTGCAGCCCATGACCAGGAAACCAATCAAAGTCAGCCATCACATCATCAAGTCACCTAATAACTCTACAAGGAAGCAAGGAATGAGGACTGAGTAGGATTCCTAAGGAGGCATGAGTGAGAAATTACAGGTTTCTCACTCATGTGTTTTTTGTCCCCACCCACCATCCTTATATCCATCCCTTGCATCCTAAGGGGGTGGAGCTAAGACACAAGGAATAAAAGTGAGAAAAGGAAACAAGCATGCACAAATAAGAACCGAGAAGCACCCAATGAGTTTCTGGTTGTGAACCCTGATGATTTTTGCTATTTTAGTTGCTTAGAATCAGCTTCGCTATTAGCTTAGAATTTAACCACAAACATTCTTACTACCTATATCGATTTAATGTTATAAGAGCTGACAGTCTCACATTTCTCTGGTATTTTGGTATTTTTCAGCTTTACACATCTGACACAAAGTGTCGACTTGTGATTACATATCTCAGAATCTCAGTGCACACATAAGGTCATACTAAGGTCATATACTATGCCTTTCTTCATAGTATATATAAGGTTTGCATACTCAAATGAAGGGACTGTCTAAACTCATACAAATCAGCATCTGAACATTTTCCATGCGGCCTACCTGGACCTGTCTGAAGATGCCAGGTATGAACTCATCCAGGTATTTAACGTGCCAGACAAGGAAAGAGCCATCGATGGGGTGGATGGTGAACAGCATGTCAGGACTCTTGTTCCACTCCAGGATGAGAGATTCCAGTTTACGGTCCAGCAGAACAGACGGCAGAGGAACACTGCTGCTGGAACCTGGAGACGAGGCCTTGGTACTGCCCTCCTGATCACCCTCCTCATGCTCTGAAGAACCTTTATCAGACATCTCATCCAGATCTACACCACACATCAAGTACATTGAATAATATAAGTACACTACCAGTCAATGTAAAATACGTTTTTACATGCATGCAAAAAATTCTGCTAATCTTTTAACCAATGCTCTGTCCTTACCTACCTGTACTATGCACTAAAAGTATGCCTTCTATTTGCGATTGGAAAGTAAATACTACTCTCATAATACTAACATACTAACTCATAACGGAAGTGACCTTTGATACAACTTGCATTTCAGATTTCCCTAATTCATTATTTCTTATGTCATTTTTATTGTATAATTTAATTTATTAATACAGTGAAGCAATACCTATTTATTTTATTGTAATTAATTTAGTTAGGCCATGTGTTTACTAAAGCATTTTTATGTGGTTGTAAACGCCAGGTGCTCTGTTGAAAATGTCGGCTGTCAGCGCTTGAGAGACTCGCGCAAGTAGTCTGGGGATATCATTTGGTACAGACCAGCACATTAACTTCTTCATTGTTTATCAGTTGTTGTACAAGTAGAATTTGACTATTGGTCAATGTGGTGTTTGTCACGCCCCTCCTGCACTGTGACTGCTGGACCAAAAGTAACATTGGTGACCAGGAAAAAAATGCTGAACGTTTAGTGCAAAGTAAACACTCAGTGTCTCCCCAGCTCACTGTGTTTTTAAAAACAAGCTGCTCCCATTGCAAACCATTTCATGAAAGTGTTCATGGATCTGCACTTCGATTTTCACCAGTAATAGCAGACCATCCAGTTTTCTTATTTTTAAATACAATTTTATATTAGAAAACTAATTTTAAATACTATGTAGAATCCAGAGACAGTACAAGAATTGGGACACTGCACAAGTGTCTGTACCAAAGTCAAACTTGGCTGTTGTTTCCTGCTCTATGTCTTCAGTGGCTTGTTCCAGGTGCTGCTCGGAAAGTTTGCGCAGCTGTTGCATGAAGAGGTCCATGGAAGTAGTGAAGCTCAGATCTTTATTATTCAGCCAGTGAACCACGAACCCTCCGGTGACATCGTCAGTAAAGAGACCTGATCCAGCCAGGGCTGCTGGGATATCTGAAACAGGGAGAACCATCACCACGCTGTCCGTGTGTGCTGCGAGTATATGCATGCGTGCGTGTATAAACCTGTGTTTGGGTTAATGCTGGCTGAGATGTGAAAGTGGCAGAGGGCGTTGGCGTAATGCGTGATGTGGCGGTGGGTTTCGTGGGACCCCAGCTGGCTGGGCAAGAGCTCAGTGTGGGCCACCAGGGCCGATGATCTCCTGCGGCCCCTACGCAGGTGCTTGAGGTGGTGGATGGACTGTTTACAAACAAAAAACCCTTATTAGCATCACAAACATTAATAAACCTAATTCACTTACAGCAGGGACCTCTCCTAGCTTTACAACTTCTTTCCAGGTTAGCGGCATCAAATCTTAGAACACTATTAATTTTGTTTGAAACACTTAGCATCATGTAAACTAGATGTTAAAGAGTAGAACTGTATATTCTACTTCCTTAGTCTTATGTCTGTAAAATTACTGAAATGTGGACCAGATTTATGCTGCTAGAATAGTTTGTTGTTTGATTATGAACAAATGCACAAGCAAAAAACTATTGCTTGCTGGTTTGTGGTTTTCGCACATCCTACTGAACATCTTAGCTGCTAAGGTAGAGAAAGAGATCTGGCATATTCATGGTGCCAAAAAAGAAAAAAAACAATACAACACTTCTGTCATTTGGCAATACATCATATTTAGTTTAGTAATCAAGTTTTGGGATAACCAGGTCCTGACTGAATGGGCTTCTGTTAGCAAAACGAAAAGAATGCAGGAGACATAGCATTTTAAAAATACAATGCTTGTATGCTGTCCTGCGACCATCTGAATGTGTGTTGATGTACATCACATTTGACATTGCATGTGTGTATGCGTGTAGAACAGTGGGCAAGTAGAACTTTCTATCTTTGCATTTGGAGCAAATGCAATGATTTGACGAATATATGGTCCAGCTTCTTTCACAACAGATATACATTTATATAAACACATTAAGATCACTTAGTGATTACTATCAGGATGTGAAGTGGCTTTCAACCAGCATGTTTCTGGAAAAAATCACCTATCCTGTCTTTACCAGTTAACTATCCCGCCCTATCCCTTGTTTGTAAACATTTGGGTTGGTATACCAGTGGTTTGTGTTATGTCAGTCTTGTTTCTGTGTTCTAACCTCCAGAGCATGCTGGATCTTGTCTTTCTGAGCGATGTTTGGCAGAGAGGAGCTGAAGCTGGTGCTGTTCTCTGAGATCTGCCCTCCCAGCAGACTGTCCTCAGGCAGGAGGGTCTCACTCCATACCCGACAGATGCCGTCTGCACAGGACGTCAACAGCACGTTACACACTGAGCCCCTACAACACATACACACACACACAAAGATCAGGGATGAGGTTCACACTGAGGAGAAGCGTCAGTAATTCTGGGTTCGTGTTTGACATACTTGGGCATATATTTGCTGGTCTTCCTCCAGGAGAATCCTGTTACTGTACGTGGGTGAGCCAGATACACAAATGAGAAATGAATGGCTGGAGTTTTTTTATCAGACACATCTGGCATTACCACTGCAGACTTCCAGCCTGTGGTCGGATACCACACCTTCAGCAGACAGTCATCCTGAGAGCGAGAGAAGGAGAGTCAGAGAGAAAGAGATGGGTGCACCATGGTATTTTCACACTTGCAGAATTGTGTGAATCACACACTTTTCTTGCTCAGGATATGAAAATTAGACAAAAACACGTGCAAATGAATTTTCACACAGATTTACTGATCAATATTTTTAGACATCCAGGAAGGATCTTCTGAACTGAATGTTTGATTTGTCTAATTACACATTCAATAAACTAATTAACTAAGACAATGTAATAATAATAAGATGATACAGCCTATATTTGCTACTAGCATTACAGTATATCAGTTGACTAACTGACACAAATGTGACGAAATGATACATTTTTTTTAGATCACATATTGCATAGGCAATTACTTTTTTGTTATTAGCTTATAATGTAGCTAACTACTTTTACTACTTTTTAAAAGGCTAGTTTCAATAGCCTGCAACTGCAGTTTGAAAGGTTCCTTAAAGGTTAAGCGTGAAGACATTATATTTAGCTTAATTTAAGAAATCATGGTGGAGACATTTAAATGATATACAGTGCCTTGCAAAAGTATTCATACCCCTTGAACTTTTCCACATTTTGTCATTACAACAACAAACTTCAATGTTTTTATTGAGTTTTAATGTAATACTTTATTGCAAACTCATTTTAGTATTAGGGCCGGATGAGAAGAAAAACATGTGGTCACACCATGTGCAGGCCGAATCTCCATTTTTTTTAATCATAGTGCATCAAATTACAAATTAATTTGCAAAAAAAACAACCAAAAACCTAGAAAGACACAATATTCTGTAAAACTACATTTAATAAGTCCTCAGAAACTGTTTATTAACACACTTATTCCTTTTTGGAAAACAAAATGTATGCCAAGTAATGGCAAGCAAAACCGTTCCCTTTGAATATAAATATTACTTGTCAGATACTTTTTAGTAATGATAAAATAAGAAATATAAAAAATACTACAGACTCTGTGTACAGACAGTTACATTAAATATAAAGCTAAAGGCTACAATATAATTTACAAACTAGAAAACACTTCACATTTCACAGTTAATGCA
>JAZGTI010000394.1:21385-50141 GCA_036877585.1 Botia kubotai | reverse complement strand
AAAAAAAAAAAAAATCACTCACTTTGGATAAGAATATTAACTATACACTATAAATGAGAACTTTCCTTTAACAAATAAAAATATTTTATTTAGATTGCAGAGTTTAGATTAAACTAGATTGCATTTGAAATGCATTAGGTTTGACATACGAACGTATACATACGTAAGCATTATGATTTTAACTCCTGCTTCCTTCTCTTTCCATTTCTCCTGAAACATCCCCCCTTCCAGATCAATTTTTATTTTTTTGGCCATGTTGCATGTGTGTTAAAGGTTCCGGTAGAAGCGCAATTAAGTGATAAATAATAAAATTAAAGAAATGAATAAAACCAAACACAATATTGCAGCAAATACCCGGACATAGACTTTATTTAATAATACTACTACTAATAGTAATGATAATAAAATATAGCTGCAAGCAGCGATTACCCAGGGTTCGAGGAATTTAGGGGGTGACATTGTGTGACTTCATCAACATGAAGAAAATTGCAACACATAGGAACACAGTATGAAATGAAAGAGTTTTAATATAATACTTAGTTTGAAGTAAACCATGGGTGACAAAATGCCTACTGCAAGTCTTCTTTTATAAAACAATTTTCAAGTCTCTGTGTTATCGTAATGTGGCATAATTGCAAAATGTTATTCCTTAATGTAAGTGAAGTGGTTAACTTTGAGAAAATGTGATTTTAAAAGTTATAATCATGATTTTGTATTGTGTACATATGAATTAAACAGTAAAATTTTTGAAAAGTGGTATATATTGAGTTTGAGTTTAAAACCTATGACTAATTCGCCAAAGTATGCTTTTTAAAAAATCTCAAATATCAAAATAACAGCTTGATTGACAACAGTGGTCCTAGAGGCAAAGTTGTTTAGAATGAGGATATCTATCATATGATATGAAGATATAGCGTATATGTAAATATATGGACGTTTTAATTGCGATTTTAGTTATTTTACAATAGAAATATGTTTTCGACACTATTTGAATTGTTATTGCACCACCTATGGTCCGATTTCAATGAAACTTTGCATGCTTGTTAAGAGTCATTTGCCATGTTTTCACCAATTTTCATACAATTTTTAGTTTTTGTTTAGATTTTATAAGCTTTTGGGTATATGTGGCCAAGCCCCTTTTCTAAATGAACCCATTATAGCTAACCAAAGGCCAAAATTCCAATTTTTTTGGATAATTATTAATCTAGAGATTCTGGAGAACTGTGCTGCAGTGGTTTGATCGAGATTGGGTGAAAAACCTAGGACTAGTTGTCAAAAAGTAGGTTTTTAACATAATTGAGAATAATTAATGAACGATTTGATTGACAACAATGGTTATTGAGGCAAAGTTGTTCAGAATGAGGAGATCTATCAAATGACATGCATATTTTGTCGATGTGTGAAACACCACGTGATTACAGAGCCATAAAACTCATTAGCACCAACTAGTGGCCGATTCTATTCAAAAATCTTACAGACCTTTAGGGCCATGAGTCGAACATGCCCACCGAGTTTCGTTTCGATCAACCTCCATTAACCGTGTCAAATAAGTGATTAAACTTCATTGGCTGATGGCGGCCATTTTTTTTGAGATACGCAAATATCCTCATAGACACTTGTGCCACTTTGGACCAAGACACTGCATACCATTTTAAAGTCGATCAGACCAACGGTTGTGTATTTATACCCGGTTTTATGTTTTTATTTCTGTCATATAGTGCTACCAAGTGGCAGAGCTGCGCAATTTTTTTTATTTGACCAAAGATTAAGCTTATACACTTGTGTACAGAGTTTGGTTAAGATATCTCATTCCGTTCAAGAGGTATAACTAAATGTAGCAATTGGCTAACATTAACATAGAACATTTTTTTTGATAATTATTGATATTCAGTGTCCAGAGAATATTTCTGCACTGGTTTGGTTCCAAACGGGCGAAAAACCTAGGACTAGTTCGCGAAAGTAGGTTTTGGATATCTACATTTTTCAAGGACAACCGTAGCTCAAAAATTTTGTAATACACTTTTGTTTGTGCTGACCCAAGGAATGCAACGGTGTAAAGTTTTTGAGTTTACAACAAACGGTGTACGAACCTCGTCCAAAATGTGAAAAATTGACATTTTTTGCGCTGTAGCGCCCCCTCTAGGCCGATTGGGCCAGTTCCTTGGGTCTGAGTAGCGAGCCAGACTACTACCATCTGACCAAGTTTCAGCTCTCTACGCCTTATGGTTTGGGCTGCCCGTTCAGTTTTAGGGAAAAATAATAATAATTATAATAATAATAATAAAAATCCTAACAATTACAATAGGGTTTCAGCACTATGTGCTCGAACCCCTAAAAATCCTAACAATTACAATAGGGTTTCAGTGCTACGCACTCGAACCCCTAAAAAGATTTAGTATTTAATATTATTGTTCAAATCATCCCGCCATATGTTTGACACCCCTGTAATAGACCAACACAAAGTAGCACATAATTGTAAAGTGGAACGAAAATGATACATGCTTTTCAAAATTTTAAGCAAATAAAAATCTGAAAGGTGTGCTTTGTATATGTATTCAGATTGGATGGGAAGCGTCTGTAAACAGCAATTTGCCACAGCTCTCAATCCCATTGAGTCACAGGTCTCAATGGGATTTAGGTTTGGATTTTGACTGGGCCATTCTAACACATGAATATTCTTTGATCCAAACCATTCCATTGTAGCTCTGGCTGTATGTTTAGGGTCATTGTCTTGCTGGAAGGGGAATCTCCTTCCTAGTCTCTCTCCTTCCCTGTCCCTGCTGAAGAAAAGCATCCCCACAGCATGATGCTGCCACCACGTTTCACAGTGGGTGTGTTTAGGGTGATGAGCAGTGTTACTTTTCCGCCACACATTACGCTTTGCATTTAGGCCAAAAAGTTAAACTTTGGTCTCATCTGACCAGAGCACCATTTTCCACGTTTGCTGTGTCCCCTACATGGCTTGTGGACTTCTTATGTCTTTCTTTCAACAATGGCTTTCTTCTTGACACTCTTCCATAAAGGCCAGATTTGTGGAGTACACGACTTATAGTTGTCCTGTGGACAGATTCTCCCACCTGAGCTGTGGATTTCTGCAGCTCTTCCAAAGTGACCACGGGCCTCTTGGCTGCTTCTCTGACCAGTGCTCTTCTGTTGTGGATTTGGAGAGAGAGATGTCCAGTCACGGGAGCAGTTTTTACCAAATTAACATTTATTGAAAAGTTGTACTCAGACAGCATACAACACTTGATACATTCATGTGTGATTACACAAAGCCAATGACGAATGCACACCTATTCTTCCGTGTAATCTCACTATATACCCCCTAGGTCACGTACACCCTGGTAGAGGTTCCTTATTTTGGGGTACGTTTGCCAGTCAGGTTCTAACTGTCCTTGCGGTTTATCCAAATTACCATCTTATGCCTGCTGAGCCAATTAGAATCCCTCAATGTTTTTTTTCAGTTAAACTGAACTATCTGATCTTTACCCAACTCATGAACTTCTCTAAAACGTCCAGACTATGCATACACCCACTCATCACGAGACTGCACACACTTATTTGTTAATACTTTATAATACAGACAGAATCATAATAAAAATAAAATCTGCTTAGCAATTAACTCTGCAATGCTTTCATTTCCTTTTAAACTAAATAAGAAATAATTTTTACTATACTTTTTGCTCGGTTTGTCAGTTTAGGTGGACGGCCATGTCTTGGTTGCAGTTGTGGCATACTTGTTCCATTTATGGATGATGGATTGAACAGTGCTCCTTGAGATGTTCAAAGCTTGGGATATTTTTTTATAACCTAACCCTGCTTTAAATTCTCCACAACTTTATCCCTGACCTGTCTGGTGAGTTCCTTGGTCTTCACGATGCTGTTTGTGCACTAGTGTTCTCTAACAAACCACTGAGGCCTTCACAGAACAGGTGTATTTATACTGAGACTAAATTACACACAGGTGGACTCTAATTAGGTGACTTCTGAAGGCAATTGATTGTACTGGATTTTATTTAGGGGTATCAGAGTACAGGGGGCTGAATACAAATGCACACCACACTTTTCAGATTTTTATTTGCTTAAAATTTGAAAACCGTATATCATTTGTTCCACTTCACAATTATGTGCTACTTTGTGTTGGTCTATTACATAAAATCTCAATAAAATACATGTAAGTTTGTGGTTGTAAGATGACAAAATGTGAAAAAGTTCAAGGGGTATAAATACTTTTGCAAGGCACTATACAGCATTATGTCTGTGTGTGTAGTACCTTCCCAGCTGTGGCAAAGTATTCTCCATCAGGAGACCATTTAGTGATGTGGACAGCAGCAGCGGTCCTAAGACGAAACACACATCAGAAAACACACATACAGCTATTTCCCCTGTGTCTGTCTCTGAGCAGACAGAATTATGTCTGTACCTATACAAGCACACACGGACAATGTTCCTGCCAGCATGTTTTACTACAATTCCCCTCATAAATAATGCTAGTCAAGGTTTCTTGCATGATAAAATAGTTTTTCATTCCCCCCTCTGTGTGACTCTCTGAGAACTAAGCAAGCTGTTTTTGCTGCTGCACCTGTTAAAGACTTGATAGTACATCAGAAAACCGTATTTCATCATATGACATCTTCAAACATCTTAGAGTCCAGCAAACCAGACAAGCAGCATAAAACAGGTAAAGCTGAACTCACTTGCACTGCCAGACACATTTCCAGTCATTGAGGATGAGCTCATGAGCGCCATCATCAGTCAGCTGACTGTCCTCCTCTTCTATCAGCGCGTCACTGGTGGGAGGAGCCCATAACTGCAGACGCTCTGTGGCTGCCAAAATACGGTTGCCTGAGCGACAGAAAGAGAGATATGTAACAATTAATATCACAAATAATGTAGGCCCATATATATTGAGGTATGCAAGTACAATATTTAAATAATCTGACCATTCTTGGGCTAAACACATCACTGAAAGTTCACTGAAAGAGAATATTTAGTTCATCCATCTGTAGAAATAAATGTTTCACACAAACCTTGGGGGTCCCAGGCCAGATTGTAGGTTATAGCATTGAGGAAGAATTGCCCAGTCTTCTGCCACTGGAAGTTCAGTTGCTGAAAAAAAAAAATTGACTAAAGCTTTATTACAACAGGAATATGGAAAAAACTGTTTTAAAAAATTGTTAATGTCACCTAAATATTCACAAAGAAACAATACCAGCATTTCAGTATTCAATGCCAACACAAGTTATAAATTATATACATATTTATATCAATACCAATTTTAAAAACACAACATAAACTAATATACTACTGAACAGACATCATGTCTGTTGAAGATGTAAAATAAATATTGTAAATATTTGTAAATTATATGTAAATAAAGTAAATAAAACAATGACATGTTGCTTTTAACAATTCTCCAATAAGTTAATACTGCTTTTTGCTCAGCTCAATTTGTTTAACACACTGACTGCATTTACATTCATATCTCAGTAAGAAGCGTATTTACAGCCCTCTTCTTATGCTACATGGGTTCGCAATAAGCTTAAAATAATGATTTATAATTTGAGCTGTTAGGTCTGATTTCACAGGAAATGTCAGTTTGGCTTCATTTGACTTAACATATGCAAAAAAGTATTTAAAGTAACCTGCAATTTTATGTTTCAGACAGAGATGGCGATAGAGAGGCAAAGTTACAGATTGCAAGTATTCAGGCACTAAATATGAATTTAAACTCAATGCTACCCATTTTTCTTATATATCTATCACTCTGTTGACATTCCAATGAAGCACATTGTGTGTCTGGCTTAATCACCGAAGCGTGACATCATCTATCCCCTGGGGCAGAACTCACCTTGTGACGTTTGTTTGGGTTGGAAGCAACCGGTTCAAAAACACACACCGTATTTCCATAAGATGCAGCAATCTTAAAAAAATACATAATTATTTACCATTGGCAAAGTAAAACAAAATTAATGAAATTGCTTCATTATTAGCCATGTATTTGTAAGTTGAGTACTACAAAACATCTTTTGTGCTGATAAACAGTACAAATAGTTTTTCACGAATATTTATGAAATGTACAGTGATGTAGTGGTACAGTGGTATAGTGCAGTAAGAATTTGTGGAATTTTGTATTGCAGGACTCATATAAATCACTTGTGTAGTACTTGTCAAGTGTAAATCTCTTTAGATAAAAGTATCTTCTTAACGCATTAATGTAATTGTATTGTGAAGTGTAGAATATGGTCTCACCCTGCCCAGCTGCTGAGAGCACTCCACACAGCCCACTTGGATGTTTCCATTCTGAGCTCCAGGAATAATCTGAACGCACTCAAAATCACTAGCCAGTATCACAATATCACAGCCTGAACCGTAAGCCTGGAGAGAGGGAGAGAGAGATTTTAAAATCTCATTTTATTAGAATTGAGACTTCTGATGGTGACTTTTCATTAAGATTTAGCAGACATTTTATCCAAAGTGATTTACAAGGTAAGGAAAACAATGAAGCAAACATTTTTCACATACAACTTTTTCACATATTTCAAACCACAAATAGACATTTTCATTGAACAAAATGACATTAAAAGATTAACATAATGTATTTTAACCTTTCACAATATACAGTCATGACCGAAAATATCGGCACCCTTGCAATTCTGTCAGAAAATGCAACACTTCTCTCAGAACAACATAAAAAAACAGAGAAGTCAAATCTAATACAATTTTACACAGAACCCCAAAAATGCCCTGGACAAAATTATTGGCACCTTGTCAAAATTGAAAGAAATAATTGCTTTTCAAGCATGTGATGCTCCTGTAATTTGTATTAAGACACACCTGTGGAAAGTAACAGGTGTGGGCAATATAGTAACCACACTTGCAACCAGTTAAAATGGAGAAAAGTTGACTCAACCTTTGTGTTGTGTGTCACACTGAGCATGGAGAAAAGAAAGAAGTATAATGAGTTGCCTGTGGATTTGAGAGAAAACATTGTGGGAAAACATGGACAATCTCAAGGCTACAAGTCCATCTCCAGAGATCTTAATGTTCCTGTGTCCACTGTGTGCAATATCATCAAGAGGTTTACAGCCCATGGCACTGTAGCTAACCTCCCTGGATGTGGACGGAAGAGCAAAATTATTGAAAAATTACTACAAAGGATTGTTCAAATAATGGATAAAAAAACACTGATTAACTTCCAAACCAATTCAAGCTGATTTGCAAAAACAGGGTACAACAGTGTCAGCTCGCACTATACATTGCCATCTGAATGAAAAGGGACGCTGTGGTAGGAGGCCCAGGAGGACACAAAGGCATGACTGGAGTTTGCCAAAACTTATGTGAGAAAACCATAATCCTTCTGGGAGAACGTACTGTGGACAGATGAGACAAAAGTAGAGCTTTTTGGTAAAGGACATCATGGCACTGTTTACAGAAAAAAATGAGGCCTTCAAAGAAAAGAACACAATCCCTACAGTCAAACATGGCGGAGGTTCAAAGATGTTTTGGGGTTGTTTTGCTGCTTCTGGCACTGGATGCCTTGACTGTGTGAACGGTAGCATGAAATCTGATGATTACCAAAGAATTTTGGGGTGCAACATAGTGGCCAGTGTCAGAAAGCTGCGTCTCCACCAGAGGTCATGGGTCTTACAGCAGGACAATGTCCTGAAACACACTTCAAAAAGCACTCAGAAATGGTTACAAACAAAGCACTGGGGAGTTCTGAAATGGCCAGCATCAGAGTCCAGATCTGAATCCCATAGAACACGTGGAGAGATCTCAAAACAGCAGTTGGGAGAAGGCATCCTTAATTCTGACAGAATTGGAAGGGTGCCAATATTTTTGGCCATGACTGTATAAATACATGAAAGTTTCAACCTTTTACAATATAAAATACATGGAAAAAGAGTCTCTTTTTGTAAACAAAAAAGACATGCTTTAATATTGTCAATGTAAGTAATAAAAAAAGAATTGACATCAATAGTACCATGGAATACTCTCAGTATATTGTAAATAAATAAATGCTTTGGTTGAGAAAGAACACAACAGAACTGCTGTCTGCAACTATTTTACATTTGAGGCAAATGAACACGGAACGGCAAAAGACACAAGCACGCCAATATGCAAGCGTTGTTACAAAGCAGTGCTAACAAAAGATGCTAACACCTCAGTTGGTAACTGCTCTCATTTAACATACTGAAATATCAACCAAGATGGCCCAGTATTGTTGCTGATATGAGTGTCCATATGTAATTTCAGTAGGTTTGTTTTCGCATGTGATGCACCTTTGCACATCCGTGTTTACTATAGTGCTCTATTTATGTGTATTGATCAATGAATATATGTGAATCCAAAATTAAAACTGTTTAATCTTATACATGTTAATGTATTAACAAACATTAATGAACAATGAGCAATACATTTGCTACAGTTTGTATTAAACTTTGATAACATTAGTTAATAAAAGTACAACTGTACATTTTAGCTCGTTTAAATTAAAAATATTAACATTTTGTTAATATTAATATTGTGACAACATTAATAGACAGAACCAATATAGGGTATTGCTCTCCATAGAATAAGTACAATTCTACAAACACACACACATCACATACTCTAGCACTCTCCTCTGCCTGCTGTATGTGTGTCAGTCTCTAAACAGATATGCCGATTTGATCATATAAATACAGTGCCTTGCAAAAGTATTCATACCCCTTAAACTTTTCCACTTTTTGTTACATTACAACCACAAACTTAAATGTTTTTTATTGAGATTTTATGTGATAGACCAACACAAAGTAGCACATAATTGTGAAGTGAAACGAAAATGATACATGGTTTTTAAAATTTTAAGCAAATAAAAATCTGAAAAGTGTGGGGTGCATTTGTATTCAGCCCCCGTGTCAATACTTTGTAGAGCCACCTTTCGCTGCAATTACAGCTGCAAGTCTTTTGGGGGATGTCTCTACCAGCTTTGCACATCTAGAGGCTGACATTTTTGTCCATTCTTCTTGGCAAAATAGCTCAAGCTCAGCCAGATTGGATGGGGAGCGTCTGTGAACAGCAATTTTCAAGTCTTGCCACAGATGCTCAATGGGATTTAGGTCTGGACATTCTAACACATGAATATTCTTTGATCCAAACCATTCCATTGTAACTCTGGCTGTATGTTTAGGGTCATTGTCTTGCTGAAAGATGAATCTCCTTCCCAGTCTCAAGTCTTTTGCAGCCTCCAACAGGTTTTCTTCCAGGATTGCCCTGTATTTAGCTCCATTCATTTTCCCATCAACACTGACCAGCTTCCCTGTCCCTGCTGAAGAAATGGTGTGTTCAGGGTGATGAGCAGTGTTACTTTTCCACCACACATAACGCTTTGCATTTAGGCCAAAAAGTTAAACTTTGGTCTCATCTGACCAGAGCACCTTCTTCCACATGTTTGCTGTGTCCCCTACATGGCTTGTGGACTTCTTATGCATTTCTTTTAACAATGGCTTTCTTCTTGCCACTCTTCCATAAAGGCCAGATTTGTGAAGTACATGACTTATAGTTGTCCTGTGGACAGATTCTCCCACCTGAGCTGTGGATTCCTGGCTGCTTCTCTGACCAGTGCTTTCCTTGCTTGGTCTGTCAGTTTAGGTGGACGGCCATGTCTTGGTAGGTTTGCAGTTGTGGCATACTTGTTCCATTTATGGATGATGGATTGAACAGTGCTCCTTGAGATGTTCAAAGGTTGGAATTTTTTTTTATAACCTAACCCTGCTTTAAACTTCTCCACAACTTTATCCCTGACCTGTCTGGTGAGTTCCTTGATGCTGTTTGTTCACTAGTGTTCTCTAACAGACCACTGAGGCCTTTACAGAACAGGTGTATTTATACTGAGATTAAATTACACACAGGTGGACTCTATTAACTCACTAGGTGACTTCTGAAGGCAATTGATTGCACTAGATTTTATTTTGGGGTATCAGAGTACAGGGGGCTGAATACAAATGTACACAACACTTTTCAGATTTTTAACATTTTCTTAACATTTTGAAAACCGTATATAATTTTAGTTCCACTTCACAATTATGTGCTACGTTGTGTTGGTCTATCACATAAAATCTCAATAAAATTCATTTAAGTTTGTGGTTGTAAGGTGACAAAATGTGAAAAAGTATAAATACTTTTGCAAGGCACTGTATATTTACCAGAACATTTTGTTTTTTCTGGGTTACATTTCCTCCTGGTGCAGATTTACTGCGCATGCTCAGTTCAGCTCTATTCTGTGCGTTTAGCTGTGTTCTGAATGTCATACTACTTCTACATAGAGTACTGCATCCCACAATGCAATAAATGTAAATAAATACATTTATGCATTTGGCAGTTGCAATTGCAGATGTATAGATGCAATCTATACATCTATACATTTATGCATATACAACTAAATGCATCACACCTTTTTAAAGTAATATTAAAAAGCATTATATTACTGTGCAGTAACCAGTATTTTAGGAAACTATTTTGAACAGTCTGTGTGTGCATCTTTACTGTAGCACTAATGCTGAGGCACAATATAAACACACACAGACACAGGATAATACAAGACGCTAATCAGTCCAGACAGAAGAGCTGAATACTGCACCTGTTGTTCTGAGCTATGTGTGTGTGTGTCCTCATGCTCTCTATGATTTATTAATGGCAAGAGAGCAGAGAGGCACTGAAAGCAAACAAACCTAAAATGACTCTCATTTCTATTATAGACATGACTGGGCAAACACACACTCACATACACCTCGCTATTAGGTTGAGCAGAAGAGAGAGAAATTATATAATGGACTAATCATTAGGTTATAATTAGGACTATGTGAAAGTAATTATGTTGAGTATTATTTACCTTTATTTGTACTGTCAAATGTATTGGTTTAGTTTTTTTGTCTTTGTTTGTTTTTAACTCCACTGCTCTTATAATTAAGAACTAAATATTAAATAATGAACATATATACTGTATAAATCATTTTAATAAAAATTAATGAACTGTACTTAAATGAAAAACAACTAAAAGAAGGTAATTGCTTGAAAATAGAATAATGAACTTACTAAAATTTCTAGTTCAACTAGTTGAATCAGCACAACTCAATTAAACTAAGTATTTTAAACTTATACTGTCCTGAAATTAATTTGATTAAAGTAAACTGAACTCAACTTAACTGAGCAGAAATTTGTAAATGATTATGAAACTACACCAAAACAAATTATCTGTACCTATGTCACAACAGAGGCTCAGCGTTCAGTGCAGTAAACAATCACTCGTGCAAACTCAAGCTAGACATCATTCATCAATCCCCGAGAACCTGATCCTGCTGGAGAGGACAGCTCGACTCACTCTGCCTGATTCAGCATGCCTGTCAACGTGCATAATCCGATGTGTGCTCTGATTGTAGTAACCTTCACAGAACAACCCTAGTCTAGGTTTAAGCTTAAAGGGCTGTTCCAGAGTTAAGCAGCTACAGTGCTTATCAAACTGACTGATGATCACTAACTGTAACTATCCAGCTACTGACTTACCTGTAATATTTGTGGTTACATATCACATGTGACATGTCAATTAGCACAGACTGTTTCAATGTGTACCTCTGTTTTTAAAACTGTGAAGTTTTCTGTAATATCCTCTTGAAATGCACAAGCCCACAATTTCTGTGTTGATTTTGGGGGAAATCTGCTGAATTATGTAGAATAGCTTTTAAACACAGTATAATGTGTTATATAGAGCTGATACTAACTTCTTACTGGCTGCAAAAAGCACAATTTAATTATTTAAAATGATACAAAATTAACTAATAAACAAAAGACAGCCGATTCCACAGCTTTTCTGTTGAGCTTTTTGCGTACAGACTCTGTGTAGCCCTGGTCATATCCCTACTTTTTGCTTTACTGAAAGTAAAAGTGAAAAATTTAATATACTTTGCACAGACAGGGTTGGATTTAAACACACTCAGGTAACATATGTTTAAGCCTTACGGTTGTGCTTTTAACACATTTTGAGAGTTGCATACTTTAAACTTTTAATTGTATTGCTTTAATTGTATACACTTTTAAGTGTATTACTGTACATGATTCATATCTTTTACACATGGGGAGATAAATCGAAATTATTGTCTGTGGTACTTTGCAAGGGGCTCCAAATGATGTGCATAGGCATTAAGTTCCAGCTGCCTAGACAGTTTCAATAAAATCTCATGACTGTACTCTCTGTCTGTTCATTACATTCTCATAATAAAATCCTGAGGCGCTATGATCTACCCCCAAACACCCAGTGGCTAACAATCTCAACAGGCCCTGGAAGGAGACGTCTGCAGGAGCTTAAGCCTTGTGTCAGCCTTCAGAATGGTTTGATTGGTTGTAACATATTCAGACAAGCTGTGTTATTATTATGGCAGCCAGCATTCCTACATATGCTCACACTATGGCCCACCATCCTGCACAAGCCTTTAAACACAATAACACAAATAAAAGAGGAATGAAAGAGGTTTCTCTCATGACAGCCTGTGGGTTATCCATACTCTTGCAAACGTCATGTTGATGCAGAAAGCAGGAAGCAAAAAGACAGCAAAAGCAACGACACCATAAGAGTCAAACTAACAAGTCTAACAAACCCACTGCTGAATAGTTCTCAGCCTACTCACACACAACAGATCTAGGTTCAACACTAAATCAAGATCAGGATCTAAAACTCCCTGTTTATTAGGTAGAATACATGAGAGCTAAGTCAAATTTATTCTCAAGGTTTCATAGTATGCAACAAACCAGGTCCAATAGAATGTGCTTTTGGGTAGCTGATATGTTAAAAGACTTTTCAAGGCAAGATGTTAGGTTAAAAACTATATGAATCTCTTAAGGAAAACCTATAGCCTCTTTCACTCCAGAGGTCTTTACTGGTAAATTACTATTAAGAGAATGTCTAGGAGAATACTTACTGGTAAATCAGTCCTGGCAATTTACCAGTAAGAGAAGTTGTAACATTACCAGTAAATTACTTAGTAAATTACTGATAATGTAAACTGGTAAAATGCTGTGTGTGAACACAGAACAAGACTACTGGTATGATCACAGAATGCGCTGACATAAAATCTGCTTTAAAATCTTAAGTTATAACATTCCAACATGGATTTTTATGACGCTTTGTGCTGTTTACAGAGGTCAAAGTAAAGGTATTTATCTAATATGATGTTGTTGGGTCAAAAGCAAATTACAAATTTACACAAATTTACACAAATGTAAAACAAAAATCAACAAAAATATGTATGTTCAGATACAAAGTAAAACTCTGTCATGTTTTCCAACACAACACTAGCAGCAGCGCAGCTGTTTAGGGCTCATTCACTTAAAATGTCTTCAGGGGGAGTACAGCATGTAACACCGCAGGATCTATCAACCAAGAGTATTTTATCTATTTTAACTACCCTTTAACACAACAACAGGCTGCATTTTCCTGCATAAACTAACACCTCTAAGCACATGCACAAGTGCAGATATTGTGAAAGGGAAAAATATCACTTCAATCAAACATTTTGAGATAAAAATAGATCTCTTGAACTCTCCAGGATTACCTAATATAACAAATCTGAAAGCACATGTGTGGACTTTTCGAGGTATAACCACAGAGAAACAATTTGCATGTTGGAATTGCATGTTTCACTTCTCGCTTCTGCACCATGTAATCGCTGTTATAACTGTAAGACAAACGCAGTAAACAACAACAAATAAGCGTTATTGATGGCTAAAACACAAACACACAGCCAGATAAACATCTTCTTTCGTACTTTAGTGACATTTCTATGAGAATTATTCCATTGATTACTGCAGTCTATCACTAAATAACATCATAGATTCAGTAAGTTGAAAATGACAAGACAGCTGGCAAAGAAAATACTGCACCATTCATGCTAAACAATCTGCATGTTTAATACTACTGTAATGTTTTTATTTTCCAATGCAGATTTAACAAATACACATGTATGTTAAATCTATGCCTTGTTTGTAGTTTGATTGTAGTTCAATTCTTTGTATTGCTGCACAATGACAATAAAGGCCCTGAACTGAACAAACTGAAGTAATCGGCTCTTTACATTTGCCCAGCACTGCGCATTTTAGATGTCTCCCTTTACAGACACACCCAGTTCAGTCTCTAGTAATTAGCTTATGAGTTATATCAGTTGTTTTAGATGAGGGAGACATCCATGTGTAGTGGTTGGGGTGCTACACACTGTGGCCTCTGGCCTGTTTAATGTACTGTCTGAGTGGACGTGCCTCAAAACCTTGTCAACTGTCTACCTTGACATCGTTTTGGAGAATTAATTTTAGGTCAGGATAAGTTTGTTTGTGCCTGACATAAAGTGATCAACCTTTACATTGAAAGGACTCTGGCCTGTCAACATCTCACTGTGTACACAGTTGACTGGCTTTCACATCCAAATAAATAGCAGCATCTCCAGATCTAGTAGCCTACCAACACAGCATATCTGGACATCAAAAGAATATTCGGCGCCATCAGTGCCCCTACAAATTCACCTATTACGACAGTTTGGGCCTACCGGTTAGGTAGTTGGACTAAGAAAAAAATGAGGTGCCCTTGAGCAAGGCACGTTACCCCCAATTGCTCCCCAGACGCCGCACTGCTGCTCCGGGTGTGTGTTGAGGGTTTGCTGTGTGCGCGTTCACAGCCTACTACTCTTAATGTGCGTGCATTATCTGGATGGGTTAAATGCGGAGGACAAATTCCGAGCAGCATGAATTGGCCAGCACATTACTTCACTTCATAATGCCACCTAGGTAGGCAGCAGACTAGAATTTGACACACCGACGACATCTTACCCATCTAAATGCATGCAAGCATACATAATCGTGACTGACCATTAAAACGCAGCTATTAACATCAGTGCATGTCACGATCGTACATAGCTACAGTTTGCATTGATAGACACGCCGCAAAGGCTTGGAGTGTGTGCGTTATAAGTGCTCGTGATCGGCAGGGACACACGGCGGATAACCTTGAGCAGATGGCACACTAAACCCATGAATGGATCATAAAGAGGACGATGGTGGTGGTGGTGATGATGATGGTGGTGGTGCATGAACAAAGCATCACGCTTCATCATCGATCGCAGTTGTCTCACGCATCCGATACCCCACACGCGTCAAATAACGCGCCGCTAATGTTAATTTTACCCACCGTGAACGGGACGTCGTGGACGCTTCCCACGGAGTAGCAGCAATCCCCCGGGTTCACGGCACCCGTCAGCACCTGGTGCAGATGCATTTTCGTTAAACACGCTGATGTTTAATTATTTACAACAGCAACGCTCGGTTGTCTCCATCTAGACCGGGAATCCCATCCGTGCGCGTCCAGCCTTACCGCCGTTTATCTGTCTCTAAACGTGCCGTAAGTTCAAGGCACACGTGCTCCGGTGATATGTCACAGTGTCCGATTTAACAGTGTCCGGTTAAAATCGGTCGTGTCGCGTCAGTGTCAACACTAGCAAACGGATTACAGGTTCCTTCTCCCGCTGCTGCTGAGGCGGGAGCGCGCCGCACGATCACTGCAGCGGCGCACTTATTCTCAATGCGCGCGATCTCACTACAGCGCGTGTGTAGATATGAACAGACTAGATCGTAAACCCGACTTGAATTCATTTTTTTTAAAGAGAGAGACGTTACTGTGAAAGACGTTTTTGACTAAAAACATCATAGGCAGATGTACAAATTTAAGTAACTGTGAAATTTTTACAACATTTACTTTCTTTGGTATTTGTATTTTTTATGTTTGTAATTTTCACTTGCCTGTTCTTGTCATACAGACGTTTATCGCTTTATGGGCGTTACTGTCTAAAAATAAATCGCATAGGAAATTTAATAATTAATAATAATTTACTTAATAATTGTGACGTGTGAGCGCTCACATTCTAGTGTGTCTACTTCTAGGGCCTTTAAACGCGCTTCCCTGTTTCCGTGGCACGTGCACGAGCATTGAAGCGTCTGCTGCACTCGGTCATCGATCTGCAAGCGGTGAGGGTGAGCGAGGCGAAATGCGTGGGTGTTCGGTGCAGTCCTGTTCAATACAGATCACGCAGATCTCAGGTCAGGTGTTACGAAATTGGGTTATTGTGTCTGACGTCATACAATCCTGGAGAAATTAGCGTTTCATTCCGAGTAGGTTGTAAAAGTGGACCGGCGCAAGGAATCCCCACCCCCCTACGCGCTTATTTGGTGTGTCCTGAAAACAAACACATTACGTGACATTCATAACATTACATTGCATTCATAATACAGGAGATTCATAACATTGCATGATCTATGACATAATAATAAAAGACATTAATCACATCACTTGACAGTCAGATTTTAATGGATGTAAATTCTCCTCAGTTTACACAGTTGTCTTGGCACAGTAACTTGTAGCATTTCACTTTATTTACAATATTTTCTGTTACAATTTTAACACATATTTAATATATTAATTGTTTTGTCATTTAACAACCAACAAATGACAATTTAATTAATTAATTCTTTTTTAAATGTTGTGCTTGAAAAATGACCTTGTGCTATCGTTCTTTAATATAAATGAAGTTTTATTAACTAAGTTCGGGAAGGAACATGGTTATGTAATTCAACCAATATATAGCCATCCCTCACCTCCGTCACATGAAAGTCTTGCAGCATTTGGCCTCGCCCGCTTGTTCACCATATCCTAAATCGATCTTTTTCCGTCCGACTAGGAGACATTCCTTTCCGCCAACGCTTTTCCACCCCAATCTCCTAAACCGAGGAGCGATCCCTCTTCACCGAATCTACACCGACCCTCCACAATCTCTGGGGGCGCAGAACCACCCGTTCCACTGTTCCCCCGCCAAGACGCCGAGATCTACCCGCGCCCCCTCTGGCGAGACTCACTCTGTCTCATCCAACCACTTCCGGAATAAAAAAAATGGACTATGAAGGCATATATACATTTCTCATGTAGACTAAATAAAACACAGCTTTATAACATGTACTTTTTCTGCCATCAACAGGTTACTCTCCTCCTGCCTCGGTCTAGTCCGCTCGTCCAGTCTCCGCCGAACCCCGTCCTCGCGCCCTGCAGCTTCCCCGGCTGCCTCTCATGCTGTGCCTGGACCTCTTCAGCAGCAGCATACTTTCAACTCCAGGTGCTCTCCCTAGTGTGAGGACACCTCTGCTAGTGGCTCACGACCAGACGCCACATTTTCCTCCTTCCACTCCCTCCTCTTCTCTTTTGCCTCTTCCTCCTTCCCTCTCAGGAGCCATTTCCAGCGTGAGCCTGCCTCTGCAAACGGCCGCAACCTCAGCCCCTCTTCCTCTTATTAATCCTCCTCAAACGTGTTCTTCCTTTCGTCTTTTCTCTGCCTCTCTTTTGCCAGCTGCATCCTTTCTCAAATTCTGTATTGCCTTCGGTCGATATACTAAAGATAATTTGTTACGTTTTCCTTCACAGAAGACGCGAACTAAATTATTCTCTATAATTGCAGAGCTTGCCCTGCCTTAGGCGGCAGTCTTTTTTACACTTATTTTAAGCTATTTTCAGCTAAATGCGCAGTCCGCATCGCCCAGTGTAATCAGTGTCCCTATTCGGATGCCCCAGACACTGATCTTCCCGACACCATATTCTTCGGCAGTTGTAACATTTTGTGCACTATTTGTAGACCTATTCCGCCCTGATACCAGACAGACTATTACTGGTAACATACTCACCAGTTGGATTTACACCCTCCATCTTGGCTACCACTCCGTTAACACCGCTCGCACTCTCAACGCAATGTTCATCTGAGCCTTCTTTGGTTTTCTCCGGTGCTCCGAACTCTCCATCACTTCTCCCTTAAACCCGAATATCCTTCCTACAATCGCCGACTTACAGGTTTTAGAAAACGAAACAATCACTTTCTGTATTAAACAAAGTAAAACAGACCACGCAAGAAAGGCTGTTTCTTTTATATTTTCAACTTACTGTCTCCCATTCAACCATATTTCTCTCTCTTAAATCATCTGCAGTACAGACGTTCCCTGGTCCAGTCTCTAAACAATCCACTTTCCATTGATCTTAGCTCCTTTACTTGTTACTGCAGGCCCCTGTTTACGGGCAGAGCTTCGTCCTTCTCTCTTTAAGCACTGGCTGAGTCCTCCCCGCTTGAATAGCAGTGAGCCTGTCTTGCTAGGCATCGTCGGATGGTCACGTTCGCGTCGGTGTGCTGGCACCCTGTTCGGAAATCGTGCACCACCTGGTCCTCATCTTCACCATTCCGAATTGCTGGTCGAGCCCCCCCGTCCGTATGCTGTGGGCGTCACCCCTTTGATTGCAGGCACGGGCCTACCTGTCTGATGCTGTGAGCATCTCCGTTGTAGCTCCCATCGGATGCTGCGAGGGCCCCCCCATCAAACGAAGAAACCCATTTCAAAAATTATGTTTTTCTCAAAATTTAAGCCTGTCCGCGACAACCTTTTTCATTCAACTGCCGGCGGGGTTTACCTGTCTGATGCTGCGATCATTAAGCTCCCGTCGGATGCTGTGAGAACCATTTTGAATGTTTTGTTTCGCTTCCCGTCCGTTCCGCAAACCAGTCCTCCTTATTTTTTTATTTCGTTCTTTACACCGCTTTTAAATTCCATTCCTGATTTTCCGTGTATTTGTATAACACAGTTAAACCCGAGTAAAGAATGCAGAAACGACAATTGCAGCATCCGTCATCTGCGTCCATTTTGAAACAAACAGACCCGTCCGAGGCCGCAAGCATCTCAGCTTAAGTACGCATCGAATGCCGCGTGTAGTTTTGCCCTTGTTCCGCTTTCTAGTCGTCACGTTCTTTCTTTCGTTTCTACTTGGCTTTCAATTTCATTTCAGATTTTCTGTGTATTCCTTTAAAACCGTCGGCTCCGGAGTAATGAATCAAGTATTTCATGATATGCAGTATCAATTTATCGCTAGTATCATCGTTTTCGTTTATGTGCAACTACCCGACCGCTGACGAGACTTACCCGTCCAGCGCCCTGAGCCTCCTGAGCTCCCGTCGGACGCTGCGAGAGCCCTTCCGATTGAGCTTCGCCTCATGCTTATCCCGTCATATCGCTTTATGCTTATCGCTTCATGCTTATCCCGTAACGCACGTGAGGGTTTTATTTCATCGTTTAATTTCTACGCCGTTGTTCAATTTTGTTTCATATTTTCCTCATATCGTTTAATACCCTTCAAGTCCAGAGTAAGAATCAACCAATTTCGTAATTTGCTGTTTTATATTGTCACTACCTGACCGCCAACGAGGTTTACCCTTCGGACGCTGCGAGAGCTCTCAGAGCTCCCGTCGGACGCTGCGAGAGCCCTTCCGGTCCAGCATTGTTATATACAAACGCCTTCGCGCTGCTTGTATTAACTTTACTTTTTTGGGGGGTTTTCTTCCCGTGGCTGTGCAGTGATTATTCTGCTTTTATGGGGGAGTACTCTGATTTCGGGACAAATTCTGAGCTCGGAGCCCTCTCCCAGGACAGCACGCCAAATACGCATCAATGATAATTTACGATGTTAGTCCGAACTCGTGAAATGACATTTGGCTTGATAGTTTAGTTAACTATGCACCTAGGTCAAAGACTAAAAATGGATTTCAAGCATAAAAAAAAGTGAAAGTGAAATACATCTTCACATTTTGTCATTTTCAGTTCATTAAAATATATCCTGTTTAGATTATTTTACATTTTTGTCACTTTTTACAGAAAACACTAAAATGTTATAAAACTCTTGTCAGGCATTTTTCCAAACAGCTTTTACATTTATGCATTTGGCAGACACTTTTATCCAAAGCGACTTACATTGCATTATACTGTACATTGTTCCCGAGTACATGCAATCCCTGGGATCAAACCCATGACCTTGGCGTTGTTAACACCATGCTCTAACCACTGAGCTACAGGAAAGCCTGTAGCTTTTGATTTTTAGAACAACAATCATTTGATGACATATTAAAAGACTATATTTACAAATAATGCAGCCCCTACTGCATTGTAATAATACACTGTAAATTGTAATTAAATCTTTACACTTTCAGATTTCTGCTGAGAATACAGCCAAAATTGTACTTGCAAGGATATCTGTACACAGAGAAAAACCTTTCTCAAATGATGACATGCCTGCCTCAGGACCCTGCAGCCAGTGCTGAAGAAGTCACTACTGCCATCAGGGATGACATATGCCCCAGGAGCCATTGAAATACTTCAGTGGGACTACCAACTTGCCTCTAAACAATTTGAGGCAGTTCAGTATAGGCTGAGCACACTCTGTGCTAATGAGAGACTGAGTCCAACCTGAGAGAGAAGGTGCTCTGTTTTCAGAGGAGAGCTTCCTCTTTTCCCAGTTGATTCAAAGCCCCAATGATCTAGCTGGCTAAGCACCATGTTCCTGAGCGTACACAACTATTCTCGAGAGTGTGCTAAGATAAGCCATTCATCAAAGTAGTCGAGTATACAACACCTTCTCCCTAAGGAGGGAAGGCAGCCTCTGTGACCTAGGTTGGCCCAGAGCCATAGAAGAGAGAGTTGTGACAATAGAAGTTCAAAATGCTAGGTCGTTACGTGATCCATGTAGACTTCAGATAGTTCCAGAAGTTTTTGGTAACCCATTGGAATGGATTGAGTTAGAGAGAAAGAACAGCTATTTTGGGTAATTAGCCATTAATAAATACATACATTTACATTTATATAGCACACCGACATCTGTATGTAGTAGTTATATGTAGTTATATCAATGATGATTTACAAAAAATACAATCCCATAATTTTTGACAATTAGTGCTAGATTTGGGGTCTGGGTAAATTCTTTATAAATTTAAGTGTATGAGGAGAATTTTACTTTATTCTTTTAATTTATTTGTGCGTCTTGCTTTACTGTTGTTTTTGCAATCAATGAATGCTATTGCAAATGTACATGGAGTAGTCGGCAGGGTTTTTGAACCTGTGTGAGGGCTTGGACATCTTTTGACACTCACGTGGTAGATCGAGTTTAGGAACTGTAAAGATTATGATGCCAGTCTTTCCTGGTGCTCCCTGGGTGCCTAACATTAGTGAAACGGGTAGTGAATTGAGATATGCAGATTGGAAGGAGCAAATTCAAGGCCTCTTAGAGGCCCAAGAAATGACTGAAGCTAAGAAGGTATAGATTTTATCGGGTGCTTTGAGTGGAGTGGAGATGTTTTGGCAGAGAAAGAACGTGACAAGTCGGGTAAGATCTTTGATCAACTTGATGTTTTGTATGCTGGAGAAGTCTCTTTACCTGTCCTTAGGTCACAGTTTTTTAGTTGTAAGCAGATGTCAGATGAGTCTTTTAAAGTGTTTGTTTTGCGTTTGAGAGAACTGTTTTGCAGGTTACAACGGCGCAGCCCAGAGGGAATCCTTATCGAAGATCAGTTAAAGGAACAGTTATTATTGGGGATGGAGGACGCCCCGATGTTGAGGGCTTTGAAGATGTATGCCCGTCGCAACCCAGATGGAACATTTGCTGAACTGCATCAGGAGGCTCTGTTGTTGGAGATGAAGTATGGCCAAACTAGGTATGAGACTGCTTGTGCCGCTATAAGCCAGCCTGATGTACACAATTCTCGTCCCCAAAGGCCCGACTGGAGAGTCGAGTTAAAACGCGAGATCTTGGAGGAAGTCAAAGGAAAGATTTGAGAGCTGACTCAGGAAGTGATGAGGGAGTTGAGACCTACTATCCTTACCACTCCTGTAAACCATGTACCTTCACAACACCAGAAAAACAGGTGGGACTCAAATGGTCGACCTATTTGTCGATGCTGCCAGCAGCCAGGCCACTTAGCCCGAAATTGTAGAGAGGATGCAGAGCCTAGACCGGCTTTAAACTAGATCGTCCTGTCGTAGAGGTCCAAACTGCAGGGCTACGGACTTCACTTAATAATCAAGGGACCACACACTGTTTTATTGCTGATTGCCCTATGGTGGATGTTTTGATTCAGAATGTTCCCTGTAAAGGCTTGTTAGACACGGGATCACAAGTAACTTTAATGCAGCAGAGTATGCTAGACAAGGAGTTTCCTACTTATAAATTGGGTCACGCCCCCCATTGACTCTGAGGGCTGCAAATGGCCTGGAAATTTCATATGTTGGATATGCAGTATTGGATTTTGAAGTGGCAGGCATTCAACTTCCTGAGAGAGGTGTCGTTATTGTGAAAGAGGAGCTTTCCACTAATACTTTAATTATTGGTTGTTTTAGGGTCCAAATCAGTCATTTTATTTCTAGAGGCCTGCAGAACAGCGAGTGTGGAAACGGGCTATGGCGACGTGTCAACGCATGGCTGCTCGTACCCGGGATGATGTGTTTCTAGGCTATGTGTGGCCAGCCAGTCATCACAAGATATGGATCCCACCTTAAAGTCAGATTATTGTGTGGGTGCGTGCCCGAATGGGCCTGCAGAACCGTAACTACTGCAGCTTAGTGGAACCCTTGGATGAATCAGACAGAGTGACTGCTACACGAATTGTGGGTGTGGTTAAGAATGGTAAGATCCCTGTCCGTCTGTGTAATTTACACCCCTACAGTGTGTCCATCGGCCGCTATCAGAGGTTAGATTGATTGTCTAGGTTCGACTCTGGGAGGATTTAATAATGACTCACTGGGCCAATTATAGTAAGTGAAATAACAGCCGGCACTTTTAATACAACACAAGAAAAAGATCATTTGAACAATTTTCACAATGTGTAGGAATGCTCAGTATTCTGGTTTCCACTCAACCTCCGAAAATAAAGAGAAAAGACAGTCTGGAATTTAGACCAATGTTCAGGAAGTATCCAAAAAAGAAATAAAAGAAAATCTCACTGGTCCTTCAATTCCTTAGTACGTAAATAAAATCCTCGAATGTCAGTGGATGTGTAAAGGTCTTTTTTATGTTGGTTTCTATCCGGGTAATGTGTATGTGTGTAATGATGTCTTAGCTGTAAACTTCAACGGATCCGTGCAGAATCACGATGAATTGAAGATCAGGGCTCTGGCTCGCCGCTCGAACAATCTTACAAGCAGAATCAGTGTTAAAAAAAACAATTTGCACAAAACAATGCAGTCACATTACACATCTCTAAATTTCATCAACTTCAACAATGATATTTCCTATCAGTTGCACAAAATGTCTGTGAGTACAGGTAATCATGCTTGTGACAACATTTGTGAACATAAACAAGCTTAACCAACTTAGAAATGCAACATTACTCTGTACAATGTATTTCGTTTCACTCGTTGGCATTTACATGTGTGAATGATGAAATCATTCAACGAATCTGATTAATAGCATCATACACCAATTAATTAACTCAGTACAAGTACAAACTCTCTTTAAACATACAAAAAAATAGATTCTTAACTTCATATATAACTCTGATTGTTTTTTTTCTTATAACATATGTTATATATATATATATATATAAAGATGAGTATATACAAATTCAAAGTAATGTATAAACAAGCAAAACTCACCAGAGTTCTCACAAAAGAAAAGACGTAATCAAAAACTGTTTTTTAACCCTCAGCAACAGGATGAAATTGAACCATGTGCAATTGTTAATCTCATGCATTTTCAGCAAGCTTCTTCGTCTGAACTAAACGAAATTTATTACTATAGTGTTAATCGCCCTCTAGCGGCAATCATAGAATTTCGCCAAACTACAAGGGCTTCTTAATGATATATAAATTAAAGGGGAACCAAATAAAAAAACAACAACATAAATGTGCAATTTAAGGGGGTTACACTAAGGATGATCTGGGCTGTACTGAAGCTATTCAGCACAGGATCTATACTGGTGATGTCCCCCCAATTCGGGAATGATTTTGCCCTCTACCTCCAATGATGTATAAGGAGATTAAGCTTTTATTGACAGGTATGTTGGGAAAGGGGAGTCATTACTGAGAGTAACAGCCCATGGGCAGCTCCAATAGTCATGGTCAAGAAGAAGGATGGAAGTTGGCGCTTCTGTGTTGATTAAAGGAAGTTGAATGCAGTTACACACAGAAATGCCTTCCCACTCCCCCGAATCGAGGAAACGTTGACCACACTAACTCAAGCTGAATGGTTTACTACTTTAGATTTGGCCAGTGGTACCTGGCAAGTGGGGGTACATCCTGATGATCGTCCAAAGACCGCTTTTACAACACCCTTAGGATTATTTGAATTTTAGCGTATGCCCTTCGGCTTGTCTAATGGACCCGCTACGTTTCAGAGGTTAATACAGCATTGCTTGAGCGGTCACATTACTGATTTTCTGTTGGTCTACTTGGATGATATTATTGTATATTCTGTGGATTTTTCCACTCATCTTTGTCATTTGGAACAGGTGTTCCAGATCACAATATGGACTGAAGTTGAGGCTGGACAAGTGTCAGTTCCTCAAGCAATAAGTGAAATTCTTGGGGCATGTAGTGGACAAAATGGGTATAAGTCCAGACCCAGATAAAACGGCTGCAATGCAGGAGTGGCCTGTCCCTACCATTGTTAGAGAGGTGAGGGCATTTTTGGTCTTGGCTGGCTATTATAGCCGTTTTATTGCCAATTTTGCCAAGATAGCACAACCTTTAAATGCACTCCTAGTAGGAATTCCAGCGGACAAAAGGTCAAGCAATCGTGTAGTTGAGTGGACGACCGAATGTCAAGCTGCTTTTACAAAGTTAAAGATGAGTCTTACACAGGCCCCTATTTTGGCATATGCTAATTTTTCCTGCCTTTTGTCCTGTATACTGATGCTAGCTACCAGGGCTTGGGTGCAGTACTGTCGCAGGTCCAAGATGGGCAGGAGCGAGTGGTTGTCTACGCAAGTCGCAGCCTTCATCCAGCAGAGCAAAGTTATGCTAATTATAGCTCTTTCAAGTTGGAGTTGTTGGCCTTAAAATGGGCTATTACAGAGAAATTTAACTGGGGCTAAATGCATTGTTGTTACAGATAATAACCCAGTGGCTCACCTGCAGACAGCAAGATTTGGAGCTGTGGAACAATTCTGGGTAGCCCAGTTGGCGAGCTTTGATTTCACAGTGAAGTATCGACCTGGACATGAAAACATTAATACTGATAGTTTGTCCAGGTTTCCAGTAGATCGTGTTGCTCCTGTTGAGTCTCGACAGGTCAGTGTGGTGGAAGAAGGCTGCCAGCCAATGCACGGACACTCTCAAGGCTGAGCACGTATTTTTACTGGCCGAGGATGGAGGAGGCGATAAAGGGTTTCTATCTGGGCTGTGTCACTTGTGGCCTGCAGAGAGCAAGGAATGATGGAAAGGCCCCACTTAACCCAATTTCTGTGTCCTTTCCTTTAGAAGTTGTGTCTTTAGATTTTCTGACCATAGGACGTCCAGCTGATTCATGTCAGAATATTCTAGTTGTTGTTGACATATTTACACGTTATGCATGGGCTATTCCAACAAGTGATCAGACTGCTAAGACTACAGTTAAGGCTTTGTGGGAACATGTGGTACAGGTGTTTGGTTGTTCCTTGAGGTTTCACTCTGATCAGGGCCCAAATTTCGAAGCTGCATTGATGCTGGAGTTTTGTCAACTGTATGGTATGGCTAAGAGTCGAACGACCCCCTACCATTCAGAGGGTAATGATAGAGTAGAAAGAGTGAATAAGACCTGGACAAGCAGAATAGGTGGCCAGGATTTCTTCTAGAGTTGATGCAGGCATATAATAACACCATACATGGGGCTACGGTGTTCGCATCTTCATATTTAATGTTTGGACGTTGTTTGCGGACACCAGTAGACATGAGCCTTGGAGCTGTAATGGAACAGCACAGATTGAATGCAGGAACATCATCAGAAGCTGTCTTGGGCATATGCATTAGCAAAAGAAACTATGGACGAGGTTGCAAGACAGTCTAAATACAACTATGATAGTAGGGCTAAAGCTACACCATTGTTGGCAGGCCAGTGTGTGTATGTGTCCATGACAGAAATAGGCAAGGGCGGAGGAAGTTGTGTACCTGGTGGGACCCTATGCTTTATGTTGTAGTTGGGCTACTGATGGGTACTGGGGTGGTGTATCGTGTAAAACAAGAATAAGGGAGACAGGAGAAAGTTTTGCACCATAATGCTCTAAAGTTGTCTACAGCAAGAGAGGTAGTACATCCACAACTTGTAAGAACTGAAGAGAACCCGACACTGACTGAACCTTTACCTTATAGCATGTGGGCTGTGATAGGTTCTGATCCTGTAAATGTTGGGGAAAATGAAGTGAGATGATCCACACATTCTAATTTGGGACAGCAACCTTTGAGGTATTGTTACGATCCTCGCATCTGCGCGATTCGCTTTGTGTATGTGTATGTGCATGTGCGTGTGTGTGTGTGTGTGTGTGTACAGGTACACTATTGGCGTAGCGATGGACCACGTGGTTGGTGAACTTGGAGCCAGCGGATAAAAGGGCGGTGTTTTCGAAACATGGCGAGCTCATTTTAAAGCGTGTGGAGCTCCGGATTCCAGCGCTACAACGGATCACTGATTGTTTTCTTTTGATTTGTTTAGTTTAGTGTCCGTGTTCTGTTAACTCATTTTTTATAAGATCTATTCTGTGGTTCGAGTTACGAACCAGACACTAGTCTGTTTTGGAGGACATTTGTTTAGTTTGCTYGAGATCTTGGAGCGTAGGGGTGACCTGCCCTTTAGTTTTTGAATTGTTTTTGCGATGTGTTTTTGTTTAGGGAGGAAGGGAAGTTATTTGTAATTTTATTTTCTTTATTTACAGGTTATTTATATGACGTTATTTTCTAGTGGATTCTGTTTGTTATTTTGGCCTTGGGTCACCCTGAAACCATTGCTCCTTTTCTTTATATAAATATATTTTCTTATCTATTTTCATTAATAAATGATTTAACTTTATGGTTTTGTGTTTGGGTGGTCTGTTGTATCTGGAATCCCGTCACTTATATGCGCGCGCGCATCCAACCTCTAGACAACGGGTCGTAACAATGTTAATGAATCTAATGTGTGCACTATGACTAGATTAGTCATAGTATGATGTTTCTCAGAAAAAAACTTGCATGTGACTTTGCCTGTTTTACCCCAGACATTTGTGTCATTATCAAGAGTATGTCATAAACAGTTTACGTTTTAGGAATAAATTACCTCTGTCAAAATTTTAAGGCTTTACATTTTCAGATTAAATATTAATATATAATTAATATATATTCATCGCCGTCATCCTACTTTAGATTTAATCCTGTCTTATGGTATTAATGTTGATGACATCAATGTTCTGCAGCAGAGTGAAGACATATCAGATCATTATCTGGTGTCCTGTAAAATACAGTTACCTATGCTACTTGTTATAAATACAGTAGAACAATAAATTCTACCACTAAAGATTCTTTTATCAAAAACCGACTTCCACCTTGACAGCGCAACAGAAAATGTTAACTCCCTATTTTCTAACACCTTAGACATAGGCACTACTCTACAGCAGTCCAACAGCGTGGTATAACGAGCAAACCCATGCTCCAAAAAGAATAGCCCGGAAAATGGAATGCACCTGGAAGCATACAAAACTTGGAGGTATTTGGATAGCATAAAAAGAGAATGTTTCAAATTATAGAAAAGGGCCTTTAAAAGCAACAGATCTGCCCACTTTTCAAAACTTTTAGAAGAAAATGCAACACAACCCTAGATATCTATTTGACACAGTGGCTAAATTAATCAAAATAAAGCATCATTTGCCTCTGACAGTTGTCAATATCATAATAGTGATGATTTAATGAATTTTTTAAATAACAAAATAGATACTGCAAGAGAAAAGATCATAAACATGCAACTGCCTTCAACACAAACAAATCAGATTGTGCATCATAACCTGCCCAAGGAGCAACTTAAGTCATTCTCTCCTATAGATAGGGATGAACTGTCAAAAAAAATCATAGCATCTAAATCAACAACATGTATGCCTGATCCTATACCTACCAGGTTGCTGAAAGAGATGCTGCCTGAAATTATAAACCCTCTACATAGTATTATTAATACATCATTGGTGTTGGGATATGTCCCAAAACCTTACAAACTGGCTGTTATCAGACCCCTTATTAAAAAAACACAACTTGATCCCAGGGAACTAGTAAACTACAGACCCATCTCAAATTTACATTTTATCTTAAAAATACTGGAAAAGGTGGTGTCTTCCCAGATACTCTCTTTTCTGGAAAGAAATGGTATCTATGAGAATTTCCTGTCAGGATTTAGGCCATGTAATAGTACCGAGACTGCTCTCATCAGAGTGACTAATGATCTGCTTTTGTCAGCCGATCGTGGCTGCATCTCTCTTCTAGTATTACTCGACCTTAGCGCAGCCTTTGCCACTATTGACCACAGCATTCTACTAAATAGGCTTGAAAACTACGTTGGCATAAATGGAACTGCACTGACATGGTTTAAATCATATTTATCTGACCGATTTCAGTTTGTTGCTATGTGTAAAAAGGTCTCATACCGATCCAATATGTCTAATAAGGAGTACCGCAGGGCTCAGTGCTTTGGACCCTACTTTTCACCTTGTATATAATACCTATGGGAGCAATTATTAAGAGACATGGAATTAGTTTTCATTGTTATGCTGATGATACTCAGCTATACATTTCTTCTAGGCACAACAAGACTCATAAATTCACTAAATTAACAGAATGCATAGTCGATATCAAAACTTGGATGACTAGCAACTTTCTACTATTAAATTCAGATAAAACAGAA
>JAZGTI010000394.1:0-21335 GCA_036877585.1 Botia kubotai | reverse complement strand
CTTTATGGTTTTGTGTTTGGGTGGTCTGTTGTATCTGGAATCCCGTCACTTATATGCGCGCGCGCATCCAACCTCTAGACAACGGGTCGTAACAGCTTAATTTTCTTTAAGCGAAATATAATTTTTATTCTTTTCTTTTAATTTTGCCGCACACACAAACACTCAATCAGTAAAGGCTTGCGTCTCAGGGAATCCTAGCCGGAATAAAGGAAACACATTTCTCCAGACAAATCCATCCCTTCCCACTTCCCACTTCCAGTAATTGAATTTTGTGTTGTGTGTTTGTAGCACAGCAGGCCAGATTCCCCTTCTGCCTTCACTGATGCGTACATTTATTCTCCAGTCATGTTTGCTTCTGTCTGCAGGGTAAGTATTGAAATTGAGCTGCTCATCTCCAGAGTTTCCGTGACCTGATTCCTTTACTGTCAGAGTTTGATTCAGGCACCGAGTGCCTTGCGTGTAAAATTCCTCACCTCCCATTGGTCGTGCTGTGTGTGACCTCTGAGTATAATTCGCCAGTTGTCAGAGTGGGCGTGTGCGCAGTGGTGCATCGTGAGAATGACGGGACGGGTCAACAGAGCACCCGTGGGGCCACAGGTGACCACAGAGCTGAGAACTGTCTCTCCATCATCAACCTCTGGCCTGAGAGAATTGTTGAATAAAAGGTTCTTGGGTGTCACAATATATCAAAATTCCTGCAAATGTGCATATCACAATACCAGCTAACAGGGAACGTTCTCAGAACGCTGGCTCACTTTCTCTACATGTTTTCTCGATGTTATCAAAACGTTACAGCAGTAATGTTAGTAGAATGTTTTTGTTCCATCATATATCGTACATATCATTAGTTAGTGGAATGTTTTAAAAACATTACAGAATTTAAAAAAGCCTAAATAACATTTTCCTATAACATTTTCCTATAAGTAATAATGTTAACACAACGTCTAAACAACTGGGTGTTTTGAACGTTTCCAGCTACACAAGATCAAACTCAACAGACTGCACCATGAAAATTGCTGATATAAAATTCAAATTTACACAAATGAGTTCTCATGTTTTGTCATCAGATTCTTTTCATCAGATATTTAGAATGTATTAATTCTATTTACCATTAAAACCTCTTGTGTATGTGTGATGAGTGTGTTTGTACCTCATGTTTTCTGTTCTCTGCACAGTCACAAACATCTCATATACACGACCCTGAGGAATCGCTCCGGCTGGAACCAACAAACTCACACCTGAAACAAAGTCATGCAAAAATTAAGACAACCAATCAGGCAACCAACAGAGTGTCAAACACAGATTAACACAGAACAGATGGGACTTATCACATCTGCTTATGACTTATCACATCACATCTGCTTACGACTTATCATATCACATCTGCTTATGACTTATCACATCACATCTGCTTATGACTTATCATATCACATCTGCTTATGACTTATCATATCACATCTGCTTATGACTTATCACATCACATCTGCTTACGACTCACCACATCACATCAGCTTATGACTTATCATATCACATCTGCTTATGACTTATCACATCACATCTGCTTATGACTCATCACATCACATCAGCTTATGACTCATCACATCACATCTGCTTATGACTTATCACATCACATATGCTTACGACTCATCATATCACATCTGCTTATGACTCATCACATCACATCAGCTTATGACTCATCACATCACATCTGCTTACGACTTATCACATCACATCTGCTTACGACTTATCACATCACATCTGCTTATGACTTATCACATCACATCTGCTTATGACTTATCACATCACATCTGCTGCTGACAGTGTGCAGAAGTGTTTAGCTGAAGACACTAAAAAACCTTATGAAGTGTCAACAGATGAACACATGGGGTTAAACTATATACAAGAGAAATACAATAAATTAAATTCAACTGAACTCTAAATTAGTTTTAGTATTAGTTAAATATAGCTTATTGTTCTCACAACAATAAAACATTTTACTTGTGGGACTTGAGTTTCTTTATAAACATTTTGTGGGAAGTAGCTCAGCCTCACCTGAGTTGGGAATGATTAAGTGTCCTCCCAAAGAATTAAAGGAGCCCAGCGCCGTGCATGTGGGGTCTCGTACACGCTCCAGCGTCTGGTTGCATGGGGTCATGGGCTCACTGTCCAAAAGAGAGTGGGTGACTTTTGGGGATAGGGTGGCACAGAGGTCAGAGGTCACGTCCTCCTGAGGGGTCACGGCACCAGAGGAGTTGTAGATTTTGATCCTGAGGTTGGGAAGAGGCAGTGGCTCCAGCAGTGGGGAGCTGGTCATGGGGATTTTGTCTGAGACGTCGTGGAGAGCGTATACTGGACCGCGGTAGAGCGCCGCCCCTGTGGACAGGTCAGGAGCTGCAGCAAGCAAATCTGCTGCACACAAAGTAAAACCGCAGCCTAAAAATCCTGCAAAACAATTTTGTGTTCCACACAATGTTTGTATTTTTATAAAATGCGTCATGGAGTCACACAGCAGGGCTAGTCAATGCAAACCATCAAATACACCTCAGGAAGACAAATCACATCATCTGGATTACCTGAGGTGTAAAAGGTTCTTCACAGTGAAGCCATAGAAGAACCATGTTTGGTTCTCCAAAGAACTTTTCAATCAAAGGTTCAGTCAGAACCGTTTCATTTTTACCTTTTTATAGTCTAAAGGACCTTCTGTGAAATAGAACAGATCTAAGGATGTTAAAGGTTCTTTGTGGAACCATACAGTCAAAAATGTTCTTCTGTGGCATCATTTAGCACTTTTATTTATAAGTGTGTGTGTGTGTGTGTCTCTCATAGCCAGTGGCTTGTAATCTTCATACTGATTGCTCATTAATATTCACTTTTCACATGAACACTCTCAGTGTCTGTCATCTATCTCTACTCTCTCTCGCTCACTCCCTCAGTCTCTCTTGTTCTCCCTCTCTATCTCTCACTCAGCGTCTCTACTGCTCTCCCTCACTCTCTCTCCCTCTCCCTCTCAGTGTCTCTCTCTCTGGTTACTCAGGTGAACATGACTCATGTGTGCACTGCGCTCATGTTTCTGATGACTGTTTAAACGTCACTCATCTCAGTGTGATCGTGAGAACACGTGTGTGTTCGGCCTGCATCACATCACATCTGCAGAAGTGAATGTAACACTAAGATATTCAGAATTGGGACTGTCGTGTTTTCTCATCTGAACGTGTCCTCGCTCTGTATTTATCAGTTCTTTACCGCATCCCTCAGCTCCTTCATTCCTGACAGCGTGCCATTACACGTGTAACCCACTTCATGTTTAATTAACTGAGAAAACGAGAAAGAGGGACAATATGAGGGAGAGAGACTGTGACTCACTGTAAGAACATTTCCCTAATGTTCCCATTACGTAACAAAAACAAAGTTATTTGGAATGTTATGAGTGTTCAAAACATCTAGTTTTACAGACGTTGAATTAATGTTATTGCTGGGTTCTGAGAACATTATTTAAACATTTCTATTCTGCAACGTTTATTTATCTAAATGGGGACATTCCATAGACTTCCATTGTGTTTATACACAACTAGTTATAAACGATATAACCGAACCCTAAACCACACTTTAACCCTAACCAACAACTTTCTACATTTTTAAAATAACAAACACCTCCTTTACTATATTTTTATAGTGTTTTTACAAATGATGTCTCCAAAAAGAGGTTTTGCTCAGATTTGTCAGGTTTTGCTGATTTTTGGATACAGATCAGTACACTCACCTGAGCGGGCCTGTTTGACGCTAACAGGCTGAAATCCACCGTTCAGCACCGATGAATCGATGATGTCGGAACGGAATCGTCGGTGCGTCTTGCGGTAGACGAGCAGCGCCACGATCCCAGACACGATCAGACATGTGACCACCGCCATGACGACCCCCACATACAGCGCCACCTCATCTCCACCCGGCGCCGCTGCACACACACACATGCTGATAGAATAACAACTTACAGCTGAACCATTCTGAACCTTATATATCATATATATGACAAACCTTATTCGAAAGTTGTTAGTGGAATGTTGCAAAAACATTACAGAATAAAAATGCTTGAATAGCGTTCTTATAACGTCATAAGAGATAATGTGGATGTTCTATGACATGATATATAACATTTAAAACGTTTAACTAACGTTACTGCAAGAACTTTAAGAGAACATTAGCCAACATTCAGAGAACATTCCCCTGATATACATTAATCATTAGTTTTGCACATACAGCGTGTGAAACTTCAGGAAGGCAGAAAACACTCTGAAATAAAGAGACAAAGTGTGCGAGTCATAAGACGCTGGCTTTTAATTTAATGAGGCTATAAATTATTACTTGCCATAAAGCTCATCTTCCTGGAAATCAGACTCATACTTCATCAGACTGCAGGAGAACAATAGAGACACTCTCATCCTGACAAAATATTCTCAAATGTGTGTGTGTGTGTACATTGTGAGGATCAGCCTGCAGTCCCCAAGAGGAAAACTGATTTCTGAACATACTAAATGATGCTTTTTGAAATTGTACGGTGTATGTATAGTATGTATAGTAATGTACAGTACACAAGTCACTATGTCTATAGTGTCCCACTATCTATAAGTCCCCACAAAGATAGCTGTATAAACTGTGTGTGTGATTAATAGAGGATCAGGGCAGAAATTAAACCCCAGCTCTTGTACATCAAAGTGAGAAGCAGCCAGAATTGTCACAGTCTCTTGATGTTTGAAGAGTGTGTAAATTCTGCTTATGTAAGACGCGTAAAGCACACACAGACGCACATCACTCATTACTGGAACAAACACAGTAACAAATCTTCACTCAAGCTTCCACACATCAGACATCATGACTGACATCAGACATCATCACTGACATCAGACATCATCACTGACATCAGACATCATCACTGACATCAGACATCATGACTGACATCAGACATCATCACTGACATCAGACATCATGACTGTTAGGTAACAGCAGTATGTATGTGAGGAGTGTCATTTCGGCAGTGTGCAGTTTATCCAAACACTCTCACAAGCTGCAACATCTAAAAACTGAACGTTTTGAACGTTCCTTTCAAAATAACTTTCAAAATAACATTCTTAACGTTTTTGTTACTTAATGGAAGAACGTTGTAAAAAAAGAGTTCACCCTCAAATCTATGTCATGTGTGACACAGACGTGTAACACAGGATTATTGGCTGATCACAGCTCCAGTGTGGCGGAGATTACATGTGATCTCTGATTGGTCTGATGTTTTAGGTTTGGTTTAGTCACATGGTTAAATCCACTTTTGCCCTGTAGTTCATTTGCTCATCTTTACCTCGTGAGGTCAATGCCATCTCTCTCTCTCTCTCTCTCTCTCTCTCTCTCGCTCATTCCAGGTGACTTGTCTAAAGCTACTCGTTCTCGCATGTGTTCTGCCTTTCATCTTCTCTCACTCAGGTCATAAATCATATGCACGCTGGCTTCAATGACATCACTCATATAATTCATTTGCAACTCTCTGATGTAAACTGTTAAAGCAGTGGCGTTATTAACAGGTAAAAAAGCTCCTTTCACTCTTAAAGCATGTGTAGTTTTGATGCCGCTGTGTAACCTAATAACTACCAATTAAATCTCACATACTGCATTACAATAAACAGCAAAGCTCTCCACGTATGATCTATTCTTACTGTATTTATTCCCATCATTGGTATGAATGTCAGAGGATGATATTACACTGTTACTGTCTTTGCAGAAACACTGGACTGACACCACACTTCCACACAACAATAAGAAAACAGCACTAATGACAGATCAAGTCGATTCAGTAAATATCTTAACCTTGAGAGAAAATGATGGCATTATTTTTTATCGCGTGTGTGTTACCCCCCCGTGTGTGTGTGTGTGTGAATCTGAAAGTGTGTGAAACAATGTACAACAACGCATCATTTTTCATCCTGTATCTCTCCGTCTTTTTGACCTTCTATGTTCTGTATGGCTTCCTTATCTCTCATACACAATATCCATCTGTTTACACTCATGTTTAATTTACAATTAGAGTCATACACCTAATGACAAATATTATTCCATTACTGACTGTGGAAGCGTGTGTGTGTGTGTGTGACCATCAGTTCGCGGATGTGACTGAAATAAAATGTGAATTATAATTTCATGGGGTGTCAGGGTGTTAAAGGGAATCTATTTTAATCTAATACATCTATTATTATGTTTTGATGACAGATTGAGGCAGCTATAAATTCTAATAGGTTGTAAGAACGTTGCCTAGTGTTTCAATTTTTGAAACTAAAACGTTAAAAATTTTATTTTTAATTTTCTTAATTTTTTAGACATATGACATTATTTCTTGGTTACAAGAATGTTATTTAAGCCTTTTACATTCTATAACGTTTATAAAACATTCCACTAACAACTTAAGAATAACGTTTTTGATATATGATATCAACGTTACTGCAGAGAACATTAGCCAGCGTTCTGAGAATGTTTCCTGTTAGCTGGGGAATCCTCACAATGAGACCAGGAACATAAAGAAAGTAAACAGAATTTGTTCATGTTGATTGTAAAGTGTGTGTTTGTGTGTTGAGACACCAGCATGTGCGTGTTTAAATTTGCATATGTGAATGCGTGTGTGGGAGGTTGTTTCTATGCAGCGTCACGCTTGACTTATAAACGCTATTGATTGTGCAGGAAGTGATTAAAGAGGAAAAGGACACAGCACAGATGCTGAGGAGGGATAATGAGGAGAAAGAAGTTTGATCGTCTGGTCGGAAGAACCGCCTGCTGATCATATTCCCTCACCATCGATCCCACTGCAATGACACAGTCTCAGCTTCACAAAGGAGCTCCTCAGGGTAAAGTGTTGGGCCCAACAACATTTCCAACCATTTCTCTAATGTTTCCATTACGTAACACAAATGTTCAAAGTGTTATTTCGAATGTTCTAGGATTGTTCTTTAAAAACGTTCGACTAACATTACTGCATCACTGCAATGTTTTGGGTAACTTAAGAGAGAACTTGTAGAGCCGACGCTCTGGCAAGGTGTTAGCTGGGAAAGCTTAAATTGTATTGTTGCACCTAAAGCCTGTTACACAGATAGAGCATGACACTTCACTTCTGTTGTGAGACACTAATGTGAACAGCATTCTGGAGCAAATCCAAGTTTAATCTAAGCAATCTCTCTCTCTTTAGCTCACACCGTCACATGCCTTGAGTCATTTACTTCATTTCCCTGGAGAATCGCCCGTACAAACCCTCACACAAGCTTTGATGATAAAAGTGGCAAGCTGCTAAATGTTGCTATTAAAATGTATCTGGAAGATTAAACGTTTTCTTTGAACATGAACGAGAGTCAGAGAGAGAGAGAGAGAGAGAAAGAGAGAGAGAGAGAGAGAGAGGGAGAGAGAGAGAGAGAGAGAGAGAGAGAGAGAGAAAAAGAGAGGAGGATTGCGGCTGTTGGGGGCGATTAAAGAGGAAATGTTTAATAAATAATACAGCTTCAGGAGTACAGAGATAACACTGTCTCCCCAAAACACACACACAGACACACACACACACACACAGACACACACACACACACACACACACAATCAAGTATCAAGTCATTCCCGGATTCAGTTAACAGCTCCTACTGGTGAAAAGATCTTACTGCTACTTAAAGCGGTGATCTGTAATGTTTGCCTCTGTCCCCATCCCTGTTCAACACATAAAACTACAGGTTACTTTACACACAAGTCAAATGAATCATCATTTCCTGGGAAATCAGACGCGTCACTTTAAGTTATAAATTATTATTTTAAACGTACTGTTGCGAATCGGGGCAAGGTAAAGAGATCGTGTTAAACATTGATTTGCTATTTACTTGATCATTAACTGATTTTTGTTTATTTTGAATCCAAAACATTACAGATTGAAGCTTAAACTGCATAAGAAATGCCGTTATGCTGCGCTGGTGGTGTTCTGTGTTTCATTACATTCCCAGCAAAAATAACTATACAGTAATGCATATTGTTACTGTGATAAGAATGGCAGGCTAGCAACAGCGGCTAGCTGTTAAAGATAAGGTAAGTTCCCGCCTTCCATTCAGAACATCTTCAAAGCCACGCCTCCTCCAAAATACATGAACACATCCACACAAGAACATCCAATCACTGCACTTGAACCGAAGGATTGGACAAACATTTTATGGTCCTGTGTCTTCCACAGAAGATATATATTCATATAAATATATTTAAAGCACTTTACTCAGTGATTGCTTTCAGTCTCCAAAAAATCATCTGCCTTTAACCGACTAGTTAACGAAACTATTTTGCCTAACCATAAACATGCTTTGAACCTGAAACCATGAACTGTCGGCTACCACCCACGATGTGATTCTGATTTGAAAGTGCCTTTATGCTTTCTGAAAAGCATGTCATAATGAGCAGAAACAAAAGAACACAGAGAAAAGGACCGTAATTCAGATTCATTATTCAGAGTGAAATATGTCTGTCATCAAAGTCATAAAGCAGACTGAGTGATGTCGTGACAGACGAGCTGTTTTCATAAACACACAGCAGGAAGCAGTTCTGCTCTATAATGAAAGACTGGATCAGACTGTCTGATATTTGCCTCTGTTCTCTGGGTGTCACATTCATAACAAACATATCGATYGCTCCTAATCCAGTTTAAGAGACCACACAATATCCTTAAGCTCACAGACACTGTAAGACGTCACAGTTTATACTGTGGTATAATCAGATGTTTAAAGACATAACTTTGTGTACAGGTGGATTATTCTCTGCCCAGATGATCAGATTAATAACAACACAAAGAGTTATTTAACTTCTAGAACACAACACAAGTGAAATAGATATATTAGACAGGAAATGAAGACCCAAAAAATGGAAAAATCTTATATAAATATTATGATGCACAATAAATTGAAGGAAATTCATGAAGAACATGTATACTGGAGGTCCATTGTGAATTCATGTTTTGTTTCGATTTTGCAGAATTCTGAATTACTTCAGTGGCATATAAACGAAGATTATAGAAATAACAAGATGCTGCAGTTCTGTTACTATTAATGGGGAAAAGTGCAACGATCAATATGGCTACTCTGGCTACTGGAAGCCCCGCCTACTAGTAGAAAGAGCCAATCATCAATCAATAAACACTAATGATTCTCTGGGGGAGGAGCTCTATACAGTGTTGGGAGGTATTTGACAGCCTTTACACATGTGCAGTACCTGAAACAATCTGTAAAAACATACTTTTATAGCGCAATTTGAGCTTTAGAAACAGAATTTATGGTACAGTTAATATCAGGTTTAATAGTGGGTCTGAAATAAATTGCTTTATTGTGATCTTAGTCAGTGATTTTAGAGATATTTGTCTTCCCTCATTCAAGTAGATAGAACTTGATCTTGTATGACTGAACTAGCTGCTCGGAGGTGTTGCAAAGATGGCCGAGACTGGAGACATGGAAATGATGTGCTTACAGACAGTTTGTGTCTGATAAAGCCAGACTTTATCTGAGATATGTTTCCATTCAACACAAAGAAAATATGCAAAGCCAGAGAAAGCAAAGAAGTGAGATGGTGTGACTTTAGTGACTGGAAAAATAAAACACAAAAACAGCAAAGCGAAGCAGAATCTACTTTAGAAGAGCAGAACAGAGCGCCAATGACATGCAAACAAAACACAAGAGATGAAACAGACACTCACATGTCCCCACAGGCTGAAGAGACAGCTGATATACTGAACCTTCAGAGAGAGGAAGCAGGTATTAGACAAATGAACACTAATGATTAAAGGACATGAGACAGCTCGTCTGAACAGAAGACCCAGCTAACAGGGAACGTTCTCAGAATGTTGGCTAATGTTTTCTAAACATTCTCTCAAAATTTAAAAAACGCTCTTCAACAACAACTTGTTCCACTTGTAATATGTTTAAAAAAAACTGGAGGTTTTGAATGTTCATAGAAATGTCAAAATAACATTTTTAACGTTTTTGTTACTTGATGGAAATGTAAGGGAAACGTTCTTACAACCTAAAATTGTTAACTGGGGATGTGATAAAAAGATGTATGTGAACCTATAAGCCTTTAACTGGACACACAGAATTCAGCAGTTACCTCACAGAGAGGAAAACAACATTGACATGCACCTCAGCTAGATGACATTTAAAAACCAGCTCCCCAGGTGAGATGATAATCAGGTAAATATCTGTTCTGTTGTGACATTTATCACACTGGACTAACTTCTCCATTCAGATGACAACTTTACATTTGAAATGATCATTTATACTAAATATAAGAAATTATTTATAAAACAAAGCTAAAAACAAAACACTGTATTGCGATATATTGAACCAAACATGCTAAATACAAATAGACATCAAATGCTGCGTAGGAACTTACTGTGCAGTGAAACGAAAGTGTTTGTCATTAACATAAACATCATCCAAACAAACCAATTTTATAAAATGAATCAGCCTTTCCAATGCTAATTTGAAGGCATTTGATTACTGCCACAGCTCGTTCAGTTGTAAAGCTGACAATGTGTCATAAAACCAGTAAAGTAATGTTTGGTCACACGACACCAGCATACTAGAGAAGTGTGTGTGTGTGTGTGCGTGTGTGTGTCACAGCACTTAACTGTTGTCCGGGAGGCATCGGGATGGATTAGTGTTTACGCTACAAACGCGATAGTCACAAACATTTTTGACTACCTTCATGTGTAGTTTGAGGGTTTGGACACGCTTCACACCTGTATGTAATTAGATCGTGTCGGATAGATCTTAGTATCAAGTGTATAAAGGGTCTATATTGCTTCCTACTTTTTTGCAACTATTTGTGCCAGGAGTGAAAACGGGCTATGATGTTTCAAATGCTAGGGAGCACATTAGCTTGTGGAGAGAGAGAGAGAGAGAGAGCTGGAGATAAGTGGGGTTAAATGTATTGCGCCTGCTCAACTTTTAAGAGGAAAAACTTTCAGAGTTTAAACTTCAGGGAGGGAGAGCCTGAGGGGAGAGTCAGACTTCAAATCCATTACACCCTCAGACTCTCTCTCCCGCTCGCACGCTCACAATAATCTCTTTAAACACCAGCAAACAAATGAAACTGCCACGCTGATGGCTCATGATTACATGTATTCATGTCACCTGTCAGTTTGGGGCCTCCAGTTTCTTCAACATTCTCAGGACCAATTTTCATAGTGTCCAGTGTGACAGTGATTTGAGCAAACTGAAAAGCCACATGTCTGTTTTTTTCATGTAATAGAAATAAATAAGACAAAAAAAGAACATATTCTAATTTTTAGTGTTTGATGCTCCATGCTGGAATGAAGCCAAGGTTATAGACATTAACAAATGCCTCAGTTCTGTTACTGTAAATGGAAAAGCTCAATATGGCCGCTGTAGTGAATGGAAACCCCGCCTACTATTAGACATCACCAATCGCCAGTAACATTCTGTGGGGGAGAGACTCGGTACAGAGTGTTGGGAGGTACTTGACAGCATTTCTTACAACGTTTTAATTATATTGTGTGTGTGTATGAGAGAGAATCTACTCACTTTGTAGGCAGAGTCCATTTGTGCAGTTCTGGGTCTGTAATGTGACTCCATCACAGTCTTTACCTCCGTTCTGGGGCACGGGAGCATTACATTCCCTGTTTCTCCACTGGGTGCACTCATTAGTACACACAGACCATTTACTCCAGCTGGCCCATTCCCCATCCACTGGACACAGACACACAGACAAAAACAATACAAATCATTTGAAACACTTTTTTTAGTGATTAAATCCACAACATGTTGAACTTATCAGGCGTCTATGTGGACTGGAGTTTTTAAAGTCACAGTATCTCTACATACTGTGACACTACTTTTATTTAAAATGCAATTTCCATGATTGTGGTTTTTCAGACATCCTCCTGTCTTTGTTCTGGTCCGGTCTAAATTCTAAGACTCTCTCTGAATTCTGTGTCGTGGAGATGAAGTGCATGAGACAGCCGTTTGCAACATCCCAGCTAACAATTTTAAGTTGTAAGAAAGAAAAAAATTCCCCTTAAAATTTAAGAATAATATTTTTATATATGACATGTTAAAAAAACATTTTATTAACGTACTGCAAGAACAATCTTAATAACTTTGAGAGAAGGATGGGTCAGTGGCATCTCTGCCGCTGGGTGTTTAAATCTCACCTGCTTCAGAGTGGCAGTATGGGGTTGAAATGTGTTTGGCCCTCAGGGGCCTCTAGGGGCCCGAGTATATGAGAGGTGTCTGACTAAAGTGATGGGCCATAGAAAAGATGCAGTTCTCTCATGATATCAAGAGACAAAGAACTAAAACTAGCCTGGAAAAGATTTTTTATGAAGTTTTTATGACAGAAATTCCTCACTTGTAAGTCAATGTTCCCAGAGTGAATTTTTTCATACCAAGAACAAAATTCTTCAAGTTTCTTCCACATGTATAGAAAATGACCATAATCAGTTTCTGAGTAATTAAAAACATTCTTGTCTTTGTCAAAATAATATGCTCTGTGGAGTCATACCTGTACACACTGAAGTGCAGGCCGTTTTTTGGATGGCCTGTCCATCACACGGCGACCCCCCGTTTAAAGGCGCGGGATTGGTGCAGCTGCGCGTCCTCTTTTGTAGGCCCCGCCCACAACGACTGTTACAGGCCGACCACTCTGTCCATGTTGACCATCCACCATTTACTGTGACAACACACACACACACACAAGTTTCAGATTTCATGAAAGACATTCTACAGACGTAATGTTTTTATACCGTACAAACTGTATATTCTATCCCCCTACACTAACTGTACCCCTAAATCTAACCCTCACAGAACACATTCTGCTGTTTTATATTTGTAAAATAGATCATTCTGTAAGATTTAAAAACTTTTTTCTTTATGGGGACCTAAAAATGTCGAAATGTGATACAAAGAGCCTCACACAAAACAAAAGAAATATTTATACTATAAAAATATAAGATTTTATGTCATAAACTGAATCTGTGTTAAGATTTTATAACTGATTGCTAAATGCAGCACGATGACTTCTGATGCGGCTGTGTGATTTAAAGTATTTTAAAGTATTTTAAAGTATTATTTTAGTGATGGTGCAGTTTCTGATGAAGTGAAGTTTGTTTCATAATGATTCAATGTAATTTGTAGTGCGATAATTTAGGATGTAAAAACTAAAACTATACTGAAATTACTTAAGAACTAAAAAAGTAATTTTTCACCCAAAAAAATGTAATGAAATAAAAATAACTTATGCATTATTAAAGTAAGCTAGAGAATGAGAGAGAGACCCTGAAATAATAAGAATGAGACACAGAGAGAGAGAGAGAGAGAGAGAGAATGAGAGAGAGACAGAGAGAGAGAATGATGGTGTGTTGCAGCTGTGTTTGGTATGTGAATTTATATTCCAACGGACGGATTCTTTTACCTACACACATGTGTAGATCACACACACACACACGACACATACACACACGACACACACACACACACACGACACATACACACACACACACACACACACACACACACGACACAGAAGCTTTTAAACTCTTAAACTGTGTCACTCCCAGAGGTGCTATTAACTTACCACATTCCCCTCACATACACACACACACACAAACAGGCGCAGTTACCGCAGCTGTGTGTGTGTGTGATCTACACATGTGTGTAGGTAAAAGAATCCGTCCGTTGGAATATAAATTGTGTGTGTGTGTGTGTCGTGTGTGTGTGTGTGTCGTGTGTGTGTGTGATGGAGTAGATTAGCTGTATTCCTTTTCATTTCAATCTTTTAAAGGCTAAGTTTAAAGGCTAAACAGAAAAGAGCAGAAGATGGCCAAGCACCTTCATTCCACCCCTCCATCTGTTTTCTCGTCCTTGCCCTCCCCTCATTCTCCTCTCTCTCTCTCTCTCTCTCTCTGTCCCTCTCTATTTTAAGTGAATGTCTTAAGTGGTGCCTGTGCAAAATTGTGTGTGTTCTGAGTTGTGTTGTGAGGCGGTTACTAGCATGTTTAGATGATAGCTAGGGCACGTCAAACTGCACACCAATTAAAACCCACAGTGACGAATCATTCAGACACTGACAGGGGCTTGTTTTTGCAGTGAAATTAACAAAACGCCCAGCATTAGCAAGCTGATCCCAAGCATGACAACAGTGAGGAAAGGCGACCAAACCCCAAAAACACTGAGTCACTGAATCTGCTTTAATGAGCCGTGGGCACAATGGCAGGAGACGCACTCTAGCACAGATAGCAGCTATGACATACCCACACACACAGTCTTGCTTTGACAGATTTTTAATCAGAGGAGATGAAACAGATTCGGTGGAAACACTCACAGCTGCCCCAGCGAACAGTTTGAGCTTGTAGGAACATTTCTCTAATGTTTCCATTTAGTAGCATTTTTAAGTAGCAAACATTTTAAAAATGCTATCTTCAATGTTCTAGGAACATTCAGAACGTCCCTGATGCACAGAAAACTACAAAAAAGAAGTGCTGTAAATTGGTCTAAAATGCTCTTTATTTTTATCTGTGATTTAAGATAACAGAGAAGTTAAAACTCTTCAGAATGAACTGCAAAATGCTAGCAGACAGCGCAGCTAGCAGACAGCACAGGAAACTGAACTCCTCTGCAGGTTACAGATTCCTGAAGAATTTGTTCACAAAACATCAGGTCATTTCCACCGGAGCTGGATTGACCGAGCATATCAGAGTTATAAAAGCAAAAAGCCCTCGTATTTAACAAAGAGTGTACAGAAGAAAAGCCCTCAGTCTGGGGTAGATACAGAAACATCTGAACCTCTGAGTGCTGCAGTGGAGTTCACAACTCTAAATCTCTGGAGCCTGACAAATTTCATGCTTTTGGAAATCTAGGTCAGGAGGAAGAGCGTCTGGGTTCTCTCTCTCAAACTGACTACAAGCTATTAAACACTCACCTGTTTGAGAAATGTGCAGGAGGACCTGATATGTGAGACAAATGCAAAATAAAACTAGTGTACACAAGCACATATCAGCTACTCCTGCATCTAACAGAACACTTGCAAGCCAAGGGGAAGTGGTAAATAACAATTTTACATTGTAAGAATGTTTACACAGTGTTCCTGTAGCTCAGTTGGTAGAGCGTTGCGTTAGCAGCGCAAAGGTTGTGAGTTCGATTGGCAGAGGGGGCACGCATGCTGACAAAAATTTGAATGTACTGTAAGTGGCTTTAGATAAAAATGTCTGCCAAATGTGTTAATGTAAATGAATGTTTACTACTCTGACTAGCAAAAGCAGCTAGTGAATCACAGCGCACGGCTGTGATGTTGAAGCTATTCATGATTTACATAAAGGGGCGAGCTGCCCGGCGTTCCGGTTCTGCAGAACTCTGTGGAGATTTCTGAGCAAGTCCTGAGAACCTGGCTGTGAGTCATCGCTCCAATCAACAATAATTTTGCAAAAAAATTTCAAACGCACCATATAGCAGTTTATCACAGCAGAGCCTGAATTACAGGGAATATTAAGTATAGAGGAGAGTTGCACAGCCTCCCAGGTGGTGAAAAAATAGAGTTAAAAGGCACTTTTCCATGAATAGGGCACAAAATAGAGCTTGAAACCCTCAAAAGTCCAAATAATCAGTGACCGAATGTGACAGTAAAGCAAGCAACAAGCAACGTTGCAGTAATGTTAGTAGAAGGTTTTATAGTGTTATATATCATATATGTCTAAAACGTTATTCTTTAGTTAGTGGAACATTATAAAAAGGTTACAGAATTAAATAAATGTTTGAATAATGTTTATAAAACCAAGCAAAAACGTTTAAACGACACCTGAAAAACATTTGGACATTTTGAATGTGTCTAAAACCTTCAAAATAACATTTTTAATGCTTTTGTTATTTAATGAAAACATTAAAGAAATGTTCTTACAACCTAAAATTGTTAGCTGGAATGTGTCCTTGCAAAGAAGATGCAAAACATTTTTGATTTTATGAAAAATACTCACCATAGACAATGACTGTAGCCGTGGTGCTGCGTCTCTTAGCAACAATGTTCTTAGCGACGCAGGTGTAGTTAGCGTTGTCGGAAAGCCGCGCCTGTTTAATGATCAGGTTGTGATCGACAGTGATGTAGAAGTTGCGATCATCTGCAGGATCAATAACCTCCTCGTCTCTCAGCCACTCCACCTGCACACAGACAAGAAGAAAATACACAACCGGAATAATTAAGAGAACGATACGGAAATCTGTAACGTCTGCATGTGTGCAGCTGTCTTCAGACATCTCTTGACATCAAAGCTAACTCCTCAGGGCAACACTGAGTTCCAGCACTTTTCTAATATAACAGCATAGATATTAAGACAAAGAACGTGAGGACGTTCAAAGGAAATCGTCAGCATGGAGAAAAGATTGGTGAGGTTGTTTTTGGGTGCAGTGTTTAGTCAGAAGAAACAGCCACTAATATCTTGAGAAACATACAGTTTATCTTGAAGAGCATCATTTCTTAAGCCTACAAGCCAATAATAGCTAAAGCCCAGCTAACAATTGCTGTACGCAAGGTTGTAAGAACGTTTCCCTAACATTTCCAACACAATTAGTAACACAAATGTTATTTTGAATATTCTAGGAAGTTTTTTAGAAATTGTATGAACATTATTGCCCCCCCACACAATGAGTCACATTGACATGATCACAAATTAAGGCATTTGATGTTAGTTCATATTAGCAATACACTGCAGTGACAATATAAATGTCCATTATTTTGTATCTCAAAAACACACCCGAGAATCTGGGTTCAGGCTATGACAGACCCAAGCTGCAGGTAACTAGGAAACCAAAACTGGTTCAAATTATTATTATAGGTAAATTATTAGCGATCAAACGCTACTTATTTGTGATTCTCTGAAACGTTGCCGTTATTTTAATCAAAAGCTTTATTCCTGCACTGTTGTGGGGTGTGTTTAGATTTAAATAAAGGTTACAGTGCAGTCATGTTGGGAAACAGATCAGAGGTGAATCCCGTTGTGTATGTGAACATGTGTCACAACAGGGTAGCTAGATTTCTGCTGGGAGTTCGTCTGATGGAAATAGTGTAAAAATATCACCCTCTTATTGGCTCAGCAGGGGTGGAATTCAACCAATCAGCTGCGCACACTTTCCTGCTGTGACAAATATGGCACCCACATTATACACTGTGCACACACACACAAAGTTAGTTTTCATGTTTAATAGGGACATTCCATAGACGTAATGGTTTTAATACTGTACAGACTGTATATTCTATCCCCATACACTAACCCTACCCCTAAACCCAACCCTCACGGAAAACTTTCTGCTATTTTAGATTTTCACAATAGATCATTCTGTATGATTTATAATTTTGACCTACAAAATGTCCCCACAAAACCAAAATTTACTATTTTGGTCTATTACTATAAAACTATACTATTACTATACTTGTGTAATTTACTTGACATTTGGTCCCCATAACAGAGTAAAACCAGAACCATTTTATTATTTTATTTTAGTGTTGCTGTGTTTATTGGAGACAACACCACTTTCTTGGAACAGATCTTCATCTGAGGACTCAGATTCATGCTCGGTTTGGATGTACATTGTGTTTCCGTATGATTACAGTGAAGGAAAAGCAGCCAGCTCCTTCAGTTTCATTTAAAACATCTTGCAGAGGGTTCAGAGCAGCAGTCTGAAAAGATTTTAAAACATCATCCTTCTGTGTGTCGTTTCATTGGCAGCTTTCCTGTAGCTCAGTGGTTAGAGCATGGTGTGAACAACGCCAAAGTCATGGGTTCGATCCCAGGGATTGCACATACTTAGAAACAATGTATAGTATAATGCAGTGTAAGTCGCTTTGGATAAAAGCGTCTGCCAAATGCCTAAATGTAAATGATGTATAAAACACATATCACACTGTTTTAATGCACTACAGCTAACAGGGAATAGTGTAACATTTTTCAACATATCAGTGACAAACCTAAAACACGTACACAGAAACAATATTCTTAGTGGAACATTTTAAAAACATTACAGAATGAAAAAAGTTTGAATAACATTTCTAATTAAAACATACCCCTAAAAATAACATTTTTACTTAACGGAAACATTAGGGAAACGTTTCTACAGCTCTTTCCAGGTTTGAGTGTGATGGACAGTTCAGTCTTATCTCCAGCTGCTGCTGGTCTGTAAAGCTCAGGTCTGTCCAATCACGGGTGTTTGTGGTGATTTTTCTCAGTGGGGATTCGTCGCTTGATCAGGATGAAAGAGGCTGAAAACTGACTCTTCACACTCCTGCTTAAATGCTTCCGTTGCTGTTTACTGACAGAACTCAGTTCCTGTACCCACAGGGCAAACACTGAATCAACAATCATATACACACACACAACTGTACCCACAAACACACACACACACATCTATACACACACCAGTACCCACAAACAAACACACACACACACCTGTACCCACAGGGCAAACACTGAATCAACAATCATATACACACACACAACTGTACCCACAAACACACACACACACATCTATACACACACACACACCAGTACCCACAAACAAACACACACACACACACACCTGTACCCACAGCCTTCTCAAATATGTGTGTGTGTAAATATGTGTGTGTGTGTGTGGTTGCCTTTTTTTGTATGAACACAAACACACTTTCACAATCACCACTTTTAATCATACTGGAAAATCATTAATATTTGGTTAATATCCCCAGTTCTTCTCGACAGAACTTCAGGTGTGAGAATTTAGGAACATAATAAGAGCCAATTTCCAAACCTTCTTAAACATATTTTCAGAAAGGAAAAGCAGAAAGGAAAAAGGAAAACTAAAATATGTTCATTTGATGTTCTAGGAACGTTTAAAATGTAACTTTTTTAGACATTGTATTGTCACAGTTTGGTCATAAGAGCATTATTCAAGCATTCTTAATTCTATAACATTTTTAAAACATTTACAGCCCGGTGAAGTAAACCAGAATCTCCCTCCAGCAGATGTGAATATTCTGACTGTATTTCAAGAACTAATATCTCTTACCACAACTGAAATTTACTCCCACCTTTTGTCTTCAAACAAACACAGCGGGACACACACACAAAAACACTCTGCTAACTGGTAATGTTTTTTGGACATTGTATTAACGCCATTTTTAAACCTTTTTAAAATCCACTAGCAACTTAACTTTTGAATGTTTTAATTTAAGACATATTTTGTAACTACTTTTTTTGGTTCTACTAATGTAACTGCAAGAACTCTTTTGATAACCTTGAGAAACTTTTAAAGAACATTAGCCAATGTTCTGAGAGCGCTCCCTGCTCCCTAGCTGGGAAAGGCATTGAAAATCTATTACACATCATCTGTATAATTTCAACATGGATTTTTTTAAACATTTGATAACTTGTAAATAAAGTGAAAACCAACCTGCATGAATAAAAGACTGCAGGAATAAAAGACTGCAGGAATAAAGCAAATAAGCTTTGCGGTCTTCCTTGCACTGCATTATGGGTAATTTACATTACCATTGGCTAGTATACATTGGTTGTACACTATAAATCAGATTGCATTATGGGTATAAAAGAGTCTGCTATACAGGGCATTAAATTGTTGACTAGGAATTCAGAGAACATTACAAAATAGCTGACACAACATTTAGTGCACTACATAGGGAGTAAGGGTTCCAGACACAGTGAGACATGTGGTTTGTGGTTTCTTTAAAGCAGCAGTCCATAGATGGTTTTCTAAAAGAACGAGAGAATTAAAGTTTTTGTGGAAGTTGAAAAAAGCAACAAGCCATGAAACCATTTATGATTGTAATTTAAACTTTTGTTTTCAGAGTGACGGTAAAAATGAGCTAATCTTGAGAGAAGAGAAATCTGAGCTCATGTCTGTTCTGATCCTCTGTTGTTAAAGCAACAGCTCACACAAAAAAATAAATGTCTTTTTTTACTCACCCTCAAACGCACCATAAAACGTCATTAAAGTAAGTAGCTGATATGAGTCAACACTGTATTCAAAGTGTCTGAAATCAGCAGGAACAGACTGAAATGTATTCATTATTTATCAGTTATGATAGTTTGATGGAGCTTTCACACTTCATTTTTATTGTATGGAATAAAACACCTCAGTGATTCGGCCAACACTTGTTGTAATAGTTTTAAAAAATAGTTTTAAAACAACAGGGAGAGAAGAATAAAGAGAGAATTTTGGGTGCACTGAGTGAAGATGAAACTAAGTGTGTGCGAAAGATACTGAGAGAAATGAAATGTCTGTTATGATTTATTGTGCTTAAAGTTTTTGTGAACCAGAAGTGTGTTCTGATGTCATTCAAAGTGAAACTGAAAAATGGGGGGCGTGGCTTGCTTTTTTCCACTGGGAGTTGATTGGCTGTAAAAAAGTAGTTGTTTCAATGTTCACAGCAGACTGCTGTTGAAGGGGCGTGGTTAACAGTTCTGGCTCCACCCAAGCCGTTAGACTGTATTTAGTCACCAACTTAACTTAATGTTTATTTAGTTGAAGATGATTTGTGGAGTTGTTTTCAATGTCTCTTTGGCGTTAGGTCAAGCTATTTTTATGCCTGTCCTCACATTTAAAGGGGTCACATCATAAATTCTTGTCCCTGAGGTCCACTTATAACCTTAGGTAAGTTTTCTGTGCACCAAAAACAGTCATAATTTGGTTGAATATGATGACTTCCCCATCTGGCAATTGAATAAATGCATCTAACTACACCTTTCTCATATTAACTCACTGCCGCGGAACACGTTCTGAACAACATATTACATTTACATTTATCCAAAGCGACTTACATTGCATTATACTATACATTGATTCTGAGTATGTGCAATCCCTGGGATCGAACCCATGACCTTGGCGTTGTTAACGCCATGCTCTAACCACTGAGCTACAGGAAAGCTGTACACCAGCCGGCCGTCTTGACAACTGTAAACATGGTGACCATGTGTTCAAGCGAGCACCCAGCTAAGAGAGAACGTTCTGAGAACATTGGCTAATGTTCTCTAAAAGTACTATAAACTATCAAAAAGTTTTTGTAGTAACATTAGTACAAAGTTTTCAACATTATATATATCATATATTTCAGAAATGGCATTTGTAAGTTGTTAAAGGAATGTGTTAAAAACGTTACAGAATTTAAAAAGTTGGAATAATGTTTTCATAACAAGCAATAATGTTAAGCTGTGTGAGACAGATAACAGAGCTTCACTCACACACAGACATCAGATCGGTTGTGTGAGACAGATAACAGAGCTTCACTTACACACAGACATCAGA
>JAZGTI010000393.1:53159-67434 GCA_036877585.1 Botia kubotai | reverse complement strand
ACACTAGCATGAAAGCAACATACTCAGCTGCTACAACTTAAAGTGCTGAACGGTATTTGTAGCTCATTGGAGCACATCATTAACTTGTTTTCACAAGACTGCAGCATCGCCACAGGTTTAGCACATCACCATGTTTGTTTATTTAACTGAAGAAATTGTAGGTTTCTCACATGCTTACTGAGCTAAAATAGCTCATCATTGCATGTTTATCCACCATAAGAAGCCATGCTAATATTAACATTAACAGGCAGTGCCTCAATGCCTCCCACCTGACTACACATGGACAAATAGATCGAGATCGATTTTTCCTGTCAGATATTGTACCTGCATATGTTAAGCTTCAGGCTAAAAACAGAAGATTCAGTTAGTGAATGCAGGTGCTGTGTTCTTTGAAATCACCTACAAAGAAGTGTGTCATTTCTGTGCCACTGGTGTCACAAAACAGAACTGTAAAATAAATTAATGACACTTTTTCAAAGAAGGTTTTCACACATCACTATTCTTTCATTGGATGGGGAAACAGATAGTCCCACCCCCCAACCTCACACCATATTTTCAACCCATGTTGCTACATTAGGTTGGAACAAACAGTAACGTTTTTAAAATCTACATATAGCCATAATATTTTCACTTTTTGTAGAAAAAAACGTAGAAAAGCTTCCTTTTATATTTTTATTATATGGCCTTTCATATTATGCTGGAATGGGAGAAAACATTTCGGCAACACTTTACAATAAGGTACCATTTGTAACCATTAGTTAATGCATTAGCTAACATGAAATTAATATAGAACAATGTATTTACCTACCTTAGATAACATGAACTAACAATTACAAATACTTAAATAGCCTCTATTAATCTTTGTAAATGTTAGCTTATGCAAATACAGTGGTTTGCTACTAAATGCCTAAATATCAAATGTAAATGTAACAAAACTTTTGATTTTAAACATGTATTAGAAAATGTTGAAATAAATTATTAATAAATGCTGTGGAAGTATTTATGATTGTTAGTTCACATTTACTAAGTTAGCTTACTAATGTAACAGTAACCAAGATTTCAGTATCCAAAAACTGCACATCATCTATAAATATAAGGACACGATATTATTGCAAAAATGTCTTTATTTGGGCAGACTCTCTCTATAACAGAATCACATTCATGTCCATTAGAGTGTGAGCTGCAGTTTGTGGGGCTATACAGAAACAGACAGACTCACACTTAACATGGTTGTTTTTTAACCCATTTCAAAGGGAATGGTCAAGAGCAGAGCAAATGTCCGGAATACAGACACTACAAATCCACTTCAGATAGTGAGAGGTAAAGACCCTCTTATATGCAGTATGATACATATCCTGTATGTATCATAACATGATGCATATAGCTTTTCTAAAATCCCAAGCTAACTGGCTGGATTTCAGTGTACATCGATTTTTGCAAAGTACAACATGAGCAGAATTAATTCAGATCACAAAATCTGCACGTTTCATCTTATTAATTCAGTGTTCATGGACAGGCACTGAATGCGTTTTTTTCCACACCAGTCTATTATTATGTCATTAACATATGCATATATAAACAAAATTAAACATGATTGGTTGCTTTACATGTCAGTCAATGACATGTCAATGACTAACCCTAAGGTGAACATTGACTGGACATCGTGCCTCAAGTTGCATTTAGTTTGTACAAATGTCTGTACACACACACGTGACTGTTTACTGTTGACACTTCATCTAGCTCATAAAAATCAGCGTATCAGTGATGTCTAACAAGCCACTTGCTTCCCACAATCCTTTGCACGTGGTCAACACGAGGCATTATTCTGCACAGCCTCACCGTGGCCAGTGCGGCTGTCTCAGCACCAGCTGTGCAGTGTGGGTGATTTATAGCAGCGAGATTCAGAGTGATTACACTGACAGCGCAGCGGCAAACACAACAAACCGTCCCTTTCCAGAGATCTACACCTCCAGGGCTGAATAATCACACAGTCCATCACTGGCCAGACCCTCCTCATCCTACTGGCCCTCCTTTCATTCCCTCTGCCTTTCGTTTGGTCTCACCTACAGCCTGTGGCGTAGCCACATTTATTACAGCTTTTGTAACTAGTTCAAGGGACCAGTGGGGCTGTGGACTGCCCATGAGATCCATCTGACCTACAGTATTCCCTTTCACACACAGTCTGATGGTAGGCAGAAGTAATACATGCAACACTTTACATGCTATATGCAGTATGTACCTAAATACATAAGATACAGTATAATAGATAATCTATTTTAATAGATTTTATTTATAGCAGTACATCTTAATTGGATTCTTTGGTTTGGATCCTACACACTATGAGTCTACTGAGACAGCCATGTGCTAGCCAGATGTTCGAAAAATTTGATCGTAATATGATTTTATTAATGATTTTCCCATTTTTTTCTTCAGAAACATATTTGCTCTGACTTGAGTTCTATTACCAGCTGTTTATGAGAATACTTTTACGATCCTCTTATGGTTAAAATAAAGAGAAAAGTTTTAAAATTCGCATCAATATGTAAATTATTGTGATGTTTTGAATTAACTGTTAAACGCGAAGAACTAATTTATTCATGCCGAGTCCTGTCGCATTTAATTCATTCAGTCCAGCGAGCGCTTAATTATTGAACTGGTATAGAAAGCACCTCATGTGGTTAGAAACTTGTAGTCCATCCATCTTTTACTGCTCTTAATTTTATCCAGGTGTCTGTTTAGACTGATGAGAAATATTGATGACTGATGTTTAATTACTTAATAATTGACTGAGTTCAGTCAGCTGTGGAGCAACACTGAGGGACGTTCTCATCTGCTGCACACGAACATCTCAGTCTCACCCAGCCAGATGGAGCTACAGTTAACACACCAGATGTAGAAGGTGAGGTACGTGTAAAAAATTCCTCACAGTAATGTCTTTCAACACACACGTTTCCCTGGCAAGTTTATCAGTAAGATCAAGTAACTGTGTGAGGCAGTGGAATCTTTTTGACTGACAACTTGCATTTAATAAACAATCTATGGCGCTAAAATCAAAATCTGTGACTGTTCACATTTTGGATTATAATACTGTAGAGAGGAAGTAATGTAGGTGTAATATTAAAAGATTTATGTGCTTAAAACTAACATTGAATTTGTAGTACCTTGGTCATGGCATATGACCAATGATTAAAACAATAATTCAAAACACTACTTCAAAACACACAAAAACATTTATGAAGCATTAAAAAGGAGTTTAGTGCACATAAGTACATGCATTTCAAAAAACACCTATATTTGCATTGTTCAAGGCAAATGGAACAACACTTAGTTTATTACATAGTTATAACATAGGTATAATATAGATATTACACTTCATTCAACAGATTTGAAACGCTCACTGTGCAGTTGAAACTGCAGCTAGACCTGCACTTTAATCCTGTTTGTCTGAAATCTATCCATTACTAGAGGCATGTTGGCAACAGCTAACATAACTGAGCTGAACTAGGAGTTAAGCCATGTGTGCAGAGAAAACCAGCTAAAGTTATGTGTGCTTGAGCAGTTGAAGGATGTAAAGCTAAATACTTCCATTTGTCCTCAGCTGCACTTTCAGTGTGCTTACAATTATGTATTGCCCATATGGACATCACTACAACCAGTTTGATTGGTAAAGGCCAATCAGCTGTGCTCAGAGAACATTCTAGTTACTGTTAAGCTGCTGTACATGCACATTTGTCATACACACACATACATTCTTACCAGATGCTTAATACAAATACATCAGCAAACACATGGGTGCTTTTGTGTTTCAATAAGCTCTGCTGATACAAAAGGCTAGACAGTTATGTGATGTTTGACTATTAATGACTTGTTTCTTTTGAAATGGAGAGCGATACCAGATGTTGCATCAGACTCTCTTTGACATGTAGCCAAATGATGGGGCTTCAGACTTATTCTTGTTCTGAACACTAAATGTAAATCACAGTTCCACTAAAGAGCTACCGTTTAATTTTCCCAATTAGTGGAGATTTGGAGACATCGTTATTCATATCAATTATAATCATTCCCTTTTTTGCAGGGGGTGAAAAACATACATTTTCCTTAGATGTGAGGCATTTTTGTGTAAGACCACTGGCAGCTGTGCTACATTTTTGTACATCTGTAAAAATGTCTAATAAGAAAAGTACATTTATATTTGGTATCATTTTCTATTTAGTTTAGAGAAAATCTAGGCATCTTTATGGTTTTACATTACAGTAATGAACATTTAAAACATACATTTATTAATACATTAATGCTTTTTTCATCACATTACAGTAATGAAAATTGGATGACAAATATTCTTAATTGTCATTATTGTCATGCTTTGGGATAGTCAACCTTACATATGAATTAATTTTTTTTAACAAAGTTTGTTGCAATAGCCTCAGTGTCTATGTACACAAACCTAATTCCAGTACCATATTGTAATGCATTCGCTAACCATTCAACACAACTGGCCTGCCAAAGTTCCACTCTGTTCCAGACAGCAGACATACAGACATACAGACAGGTCACCGCAGTGCCCTGACAGCCTCACTCAAACTCATATTATTCCTCAGGTGTAATTGAATGACTTCTGTAGTGTAAACGACTCTTGACATGAGAATGCTGAGAGCCAAAGGCTAATTAAGTGTGGATGCACTCTCACCTCACTGCAGCTATCAGAGACAGCAGCTCTATGGCACTAAAAGAGGAGGTGCTGAATAAAGTAAAGAATGTGATGACAAGACGGCTACTGAGGAAGAAGAAAGACACAGAAAACCAAGGACAGAAATCCTAGTGGGAAATTATGAAAAAAACATGAATTGTATGCTTGAGATAAGCACATGCCTTTGTTCATTTACCCTGTCAGCTGGTTCCTTCTATTGAACAAATAAGGCTCTTAGGTTCCATAAGCAGTGCTATACAGCGGCTGTACAGTAAGCACTTAGTATCTACATAATTTAACTTCTATGTATCTTTAGCTTCTACTGTACAAAAAACCTGCATGTACAATTTAAAGGAGAGAAATGACTGGAGCAGAATGTAAGTGGGCAGATTTCTATGACAGCAGCAAGATTAAGATGAAGATCGTCTGTCACGCCGGTACGTTTCTCTAAATACAATCTAAATCTCTGTCAGGCTGAGAGAGGTAGCTGTGACAACACTTTGAATTTAAGAGATCCTGCTCTGACCTCAGAAACCGATGGAGTGTTTGAATTGAGACTTTAATAGATGAATAACATTGGCTTTACTTGAAGGACCACACTTTTCCTGCTCCTGTGCTGTAAGGTCCCAAGACTGAGGGAGAATTCACTGAGAATGAATTGTTAGACAACTTGACTGGGTTGTTATAGCACCCAATTCACTAAAGGAATTATGCAAATGGGGTGACAACAAAACATGCCCAAAACTCAATTTGTACAGCACAATTCCCCATCTTGGAGGCTGGTTTTGAGTGCTGGGTTGTGGAAGATACGGCGGTGATCTGGCATGCCAGGACTGTAGAACATCACTCCAAAACAGCGATCCAATCCTCTAAATCATCTTTTTAAAATGAGCTCAACTGCACTGCGAATCTGGATAACAGAAGTGTGTGATTGGATAAAGCTATTCTCCAGTCATTTGATGAAATACAGCTGCCTTGATCATTAGAAAACTTGGACGAATATTCTTTTTAAACACAATGTTTAACTCTTACTATAATATAAAGAAATACCTGTTTACTCTGAAGCTGATGACTCTGATGATATATTAAATAGCAAAAAAACTTTTTAATTCTAAACTACTATGAAAGTTTTGTTTTCAAATTACAAACACCTACACAATACAACCAGGAATGCAGAACCGGATGGGTTTTCCCTAGGTGAACATACACACTGATAAATATGATGATTGTACTGCTGGTGCTTCATACAACACTATGTTGATCCCTCTACTGGCTGGCTTTTCTTCATTGGCTTTCTCTCATGGGATAAAAAAGAAGCCACTGCTGGTGCCAGCTGTTATCTCCAGAACCATTAGAAGAGACAGAGACTGTACTGGCTCTTCAGTGGTTGGGGAAAAAGATAAATGGAGTTCCTCACAGCTTCAATGCATCAGATGGGATGCTCACCTTCATCTTGCTCTAAATAAGATATGTGGTGCCACAATAGCAAATGCACACCGGGAGACAGGTACCGCCCAGAGCTCGTAAAATGGAGGGGAAAAACATTGAGTCCAGGGGCATAAAAAGAACAGGGAAAGCTAAGTCAAAAACAGAATACGTATATATGTATACTGTACAAAGATGCATTATTGTGCATCTGTTTGTTATGTTCTGTTCATTTTGGGTAAATAATTTTGAATGTATTAGAATGTGTCAGACTCAAACCTGAATCTCCCACATGAGCACCACAGGTGCACGATCTGGAGCACATACAGTTACTAACCACAAAGCCACAGCTGCAACTTCACTTTGAAGTATTTACAGTGGACTCCAAGCCACATGACGAAACCGCAGCTCTGGGAAATGGAGGTATTTATAGAGCTGCACATTTCAGAGCAGTTTATATGATATATGAATTTGAAAGCTGTGCGTTAAACTGAGGCCTGCTGTGAAGCAAACGAGTCTCGGCTCTGTGAAGTCAGCTCCTGATACATGACAAAAGCTGAGACAAGACATTCAAGAAGATACTCTATAATTTGGGACAGATGGCGCCTCGGCAGCACCAGCTGCGTGCTGAGAAAAATATGCTGTGTTTCGGGAAGAGCAGAGCAATACAGCGAGCATATAAGTAACACAGGCAAACATTTTTATTTACAGCAAACTTGTATCGGTGTAGAATCATCTGACAACTCATGAACACACGCAAAGTGTGATAAGCTCTCTTATCGCTCGTCCTTCATCTAGTTGAAGCTTTGATTTAAAACTTAAAGGGTTAGGTTTCCAAAAATGTTAATTTTGTAATTATTTTTTCGCCCTTGTGTCATTCAAACCCTTCTTTGATCATTTTCAGATTTTTTAAAGAGTTTGAACAACACAAGAGTGAGTTAAAAAAGACAAAATTATCATTTTTGGATGAACTAAACCTTTAAGATGAATAAAGACATTGAACATGGGAGGTGGGGTCAAATAATTTATCACATCTTCATCGATCCTCTCAATTCGCAGAACAAATCAAACAAACAAACAACTAAACTAATAAATAAAACGAAAGGAATAAAAAATAAAAAAGTCTGTTTAAATGACAACTATTGATGAAACAAGATTTGTCATATAAAAATGTTATTGTTAGGTCTGGCGTCCCTGTGGCATCTCGAAAACAGCAGCATCTGTAGAGGCGGAGAGATGTAAAGACATACAAATGTTGTTGTGCAACTATTGAAATAGCGGTACAGGATGCCTTTTGAAATGGAAAGCAGGAAATAACGTGATTTTCAACAATGAGAATCCTGACAGCGTAATTTACACTTGTCAGCAGTAATGGAGCCATGTATGATGGCACTTAAAGGTCATTAAAGTGATAAAAAAGGAACTGCTACCATTCCCCCGTTTCATCTCGGGGAATCTATGAAAAAGGGAGGAATTAATCACACCACTGTTTGTGTTGCAGTGTCCCTCATATCGCTGCGGTTCAGCTTGTTTTTCTTTAGGGTCCCAAAATTGACTGATGCAATACTGAAATTGTCATACAAAATGATCATAAATAAAAATGTCCCTAAAAACTTTAAAATGTATTGTTCAATGGCTCAATTATGCACAAATATGCAGAACTAATATGTTTGGTTTCTAAACCTCCTCTGAATTTCCATGGTTGCATGACAGCCAATAATTAACCACACAAAACACATTGTGGTCGGTTCAAACCATGCCTGTCTTCCAACTTGTATTTAATGTAGGTTTGGGTTGTATTTTCGTTTTCCTTGCACAGATGTGTTAATGGTTTTCAAGAAGTGATAGATGTTAAGCCAAAATACTGTAGTTTTTCCTTTCTGCCCTTAACTCTGTCAGAACACACCTGTGACCCAATTTTGCCACCATGAGAACCAGTAATTCATTTCTGTCATAGTGTTAGTTGTTTTTTTACCATGATAGAACAGTAGAGAAAGGAAGAACTTATTTTAACCATTAAATGTAAGAAATCCTTTTGCCAATCATAAACATCCAAAGAGTTTTAATTCATTTCACAGACATTAATGTTGTCCTCAGTCTGTCCAATCACTGATTAATACGTTATGCACTGTACAACAGCTTTATGGATAACAACATTTTGTATACACAAAAATGCATTATTAGGTGGCAAGCTATAATAGTTTGGCACTTTGAGGAATTCAATTTTTTTATATACCTTGATGATCTGAGAGGGATTTAGGAAATCCTTTTGTTTATGTCTTCTGTAGAAACTTTTATAAAACAACAGAAATTCTTGAGCATATATGATTTAATACTAATTCTGGAAAGGCATCATTTTATAATGTAAGATAATGCTGATGTTTACGCACATAAAATTAATCATGTCACACGGCAGCTAACCAGGGAATTAGATTGCAAACTGAGCAACACTGCTTCATATTCAGAGTAACAAGTTATTCTGTTCAGTTCACACAAGGTGTTTCTCCAAGCTCCAGTCTGCCTGTGATCATAGTTCCAAATGCAAAGTACATGCAGAAGCATATGTATAAACCACGCAAACAAAATCCTCATGTGCAGCAGTTATAATTGGGTGCTAATGAGGCGTTTTTAAAGGACAAGCCTCCTAGGATTCCCAGAGAGAGAGAGAGAGAGAGAGAGAGAGAGAGAGAGAAAGAGAGAGAGAGAGAGAGGGAGAGAGAAAGAGAGAGAGAGAGAGAATAAATAAATTCTTAAATATAGAACAAAAAATGCAATAAATACATCTAGAGTAGGCCAAAACAAAACTTAAAACAAAAATACTTCTTTCAAATGAATAAAATATTATAAAATAAAATAAATACTTCTTTGAATACTTTGTGTATGGAGAATAAAATGGATAAAAGCATCTGTCAAATGCAAATAAAGAGTAAAAGTCTTTCTAGCTTTTAGAAATAAAGTGTGACAAAAATCATGTCCCCACAAGGTCAAAATTTACTGGTATTACTATATTTGTGGTATTACTGTATTGGTCCCCATATTGTAGTGAATTTAAGGACACACACACACACACACAAATACATGTGACAGATTGCTATACATTTGACAGATTGCTATAGAGAAAACATCAAATGTATTATCAGCATGTCTCTTTCAACACTACTCTGAGGCATTTCCTTCAATATCTAAACACACTGTGTATGTGACACTGTGTACGCTCATTTATGAAAACAAACTGATTCCCTTTGAAGGGGAATTGCCCTGATTGAGCGTAAAAGCAAAACCCAGAGACATCTGCAGGATGGGCTCTGTTTGTCATTACAGCCGTGTGCTCTCTGCAGCTCATTGAGATGCAACCTCAGGAGCCTCTTATTTAGGTTCCTGGTGCGTCCTTCAGAGATGCGCATTCCCAGCAGAACACCACACAAGCTGTAAGAACCTGCACATTTGCACAGAAGCACGTGCATCTGTGACTGGTTAAAATGGCCTCCTGAGGATTAAAGAGAATGTTTTGCCTCTTTTTAGTTGTTTCATTGAAGTGACATTTAGGAAACTGATTATGTTGGCCACCGACGCACTGTAGGTAACTTCACAATGCGCCTCATGCGGTAATCTAAATTAACTGGCTTAATTCGGGGTCAAAATACTTTTGAATATGACCAGGCTACGTTCCATTACAATATGACTTAATAATTACTTAATTTTACTTGTCGAGAGAAAAGCAGTTGATTATAGTAATCTGTGGGTCCATGTAACCTTATGAAAATGACTCACAATATGACATCACTGGCCTCGCTGTCCAATGCTGCACTGAGAGAGAGCGTACGAGTGTAAACAACATCTACACACCTCAGCTGAGAGCGTGCATACTTCTATTGACAGACGCATGCTGCCTGCATTGTAATGAACAGAGCAACGGTCATGTAGCCCTCAGCAAAGGTTTCTGTCAACCTCTGAGCAACACTTGATTACTTTCAAGACAATTCACAAGAGCTTTGGCTTGATAAATTGTACGTGAGTACACCAAATAAACGAGCTCCATCTTCGATGACTGCAGCCGGTTTGCTACAATGCACACTTGGAAGCTGTTTAGGGACATTTTCCCACTGCTGCTGAACTAATTAACTAGTTGCTGCCACACTTACGCCAACGAAAGTCACTTTTAAGGGTCAGATGAGGTGCAAATACATCCTAAACGTAACAACTGCTCATTTTCACTTGTTGCAGTACGAGAACCCTTTGATTTCACAGACCATTTGCTCTTTTCTCCTAATCAAAGGCTTGGCCTTCGAGACAGACATCAACAAAATGACAGAGTAGAGTTTTAATGACTCGACACCAGTTGCCCTCTCCACTGCTTATATGATGACCTGAGAAGACTCGCTCAGTCGCATCTAGTACGAAGACCCAGGTCTTAATTAAGGTAAATGCTGTGTAAAGGTGACTGAAGATGCCCAAAGTAACTAGGAAAGAATGATGTATCTAGGGCACAGCTTTAGCTTCAGTCGTTCTGGCTGAGTTACATATATCCACAATGTTAAATAGGGGAACTTGGATTTGGAGTAAAAAACAGAACAGTATTACCATACTTTCCAGCTCTGGACAGCGGCGTGACAGGAGGACAATGACATCCGATGCAGCTTAGCTGCGGTTCTCACAAGGGCCCCCGGATTGGCCCCGGGGCCATGTAATACCATGTTAATTACCACACACACAGTATAGAGTTTCAAATAGGAGTGTGTGGGTGAGAGGAGAAAATCTAATCACAGGGGAACCAATTTCACTGAATATGCTGCTGCACTGGCTGGGTAGGTAATTTGTGATGACACACAGAAAACATTACTGCCATAACAGTTGCTGAGCGGTAAATTCCTACCTGATGGAAAGTGATGGGTTTTTGACAGTGTTTTCGTGTCAGTCTTCCAAGCCAAGCAGTTTATTTTTTTGGTGTCAGCGATGTCACAGTTACACTGACTATCATATTAATGTCTGGCAAGCGGGAAGGATCAAGAGATTGCGCTGTCAAGTTACTTAAATGAAAGTTTGTAATCACTGTTCGTCACATTCAGCTGGTCACGACCATAGAGCTTTTAAAAGCATTAGATCAGAGTGTACAATCTTTCTCCTGAAGGGTCGCTGCCAGAGTTTGGCTACAAACCTAATCAAACACACCTGAACCAGCTAATGAAGGTCTTTAGGATTACTTGAAAACAGGGTTTTTTTAGCACTGGAGCTAAGCTTTGCAGGGCACTTGCCTGTCACATGTTTTCTAGTGAGAACTATTAAGGTATGTTTGATAACCGTTATCAAACATGTTTACAATGTCTGTAAACTTTTACATTTTAAGGTTTCAGGCCCTATTTTGTACCTCACTTATCAAATGTAAAACACAGAGGTCACATTAGCAAACATACTGAAGCTGATTACATAACACCATAAAGTTGAGTGGGTTGTACTATGACATTCTGGCTCCTCCAGAAGCATATGGACACATCCTCCTGTCCCTTCCTGTTACACAGCACTCAGCTCTTGGCCTTTTACCAAGGCAGCGATAGTTTAATAGCCGTGCCAGCACCTTTACTACAGAGCGTGTCTGTCACATTCCTTCTGGCATTGTCTGTCCTGTACAGGGCCAAAACTAACTCTGAAGACAGTGGTTTTACATTTACAACCAGGAAAAGTTTTTGTCAGAGATGGAAAAAATAACTTTTAAAAACTTTCCAAACTTTTAAAAGAATAAATACTGTAAAACCCTCATTTATCTAAAGTAACACTGTATGTGAAACAAACAGATAAAGATGAAGTTTCAGAGGGAGGCAGTGGCTTATTGCCTTCGAGTGTGTAACAGTGAAATATAGGTGATTACAACCTCTTATCACACTCTACAACTGGTGCAAATGAACAAGAAATGACAGAATAGACCATTTACCTGCCCGGACATTACCACAGCTGATGTGGTTTTACTGTTCACTGAGCATTTGTTAATGGTCTAAGAAATGTGACTATTAACAGTAATAGCTGAGCAACAGCTAGTAACAAATAAAAGTCAGACAAAAATATCTGCTACTGCAAAGTAAAACTATTTAAATTCATAATCTTGATTAGACTTTTTTGTGACTTGGTTTAATTGAATGAATCTGATATATACCGTAAACATACAAAAGCATTACAGCACTGGTTGCCTGTTAATTGCACCTAGTGTAATTATTACAATTATTATTATGGAAATCATGAAAATACAAACTTAATGTACATTAAATTAAAAACCCCAAACGCGGAGATGAGCGAGTCATTTCCAAAGTCCTTCACACAACACTGTTGCCAGCATATTATTCGCAAAGCATGTGCAGTTTATGACAAATAGAGACTTGTTTTCCTATTTATGGATATACATCTTGCCATGTTGACACAGGTGACGTGGTGATTTATCATATGTGACACATGGTAATATAAGTCCCATATAGTCACAGTTCCTCCCTGAAAATCTGACATGTTACTATGTTACTACTACAAAGACTACGATTCGAAGCTCAAATTTGAATTCCCGGAGAATCTTCTGGAAACGAAAAGTCAGAATGAGAAAAAGGTATGAGGGAGTGTGTGTATGTTGTGAATTGAAACAAAACTAGCTGATTTGTATTAATCAGGAAGTGTGTCTGCAAATAAATCACAGTCATTAAAATCATAAGATGTGTTTGAGTTGAGCAACACATCTTAAATGAGGGTTCTGAAAATGTGTGTCAAAACACTATAATATAAAACTGGATGCGTGCAATTGTTACCTTCACGACAACATGTGAGAGTGCTGCATTTTGACAGTGTGTCAAAATTCTCATTTAAGTTGTTGCCTAATCATAGCACATATGGGAGGGTGTTAAACTGGATGCGTACACTGTGTGGAAACGTTGTCGTTCTGTTTGTTTTCAATAATATTTTAGTAAAAAAAACTCTTGACAAACACCTTAGGAAACTCAACACGTTGCACACTGTAGATGAACAAACCTTCACAGCATGAAAGATCTTCAGAGGAAGAAGGCTTTCTGAAATGTGTATCTTGGCATAGAATTTTCTGTTGAGAATGAAAATGGCTTGGAAAATTCCTGACTGGTCTATGGAGGCTGAATGCAAAGCTTTTAAGACAACCTCAATCAGTTCTCATACTTGTGAAGACTACGCTGGCTACGTCTCCCAATCACGTGATCAATGGCAGAAGAGCTTTGAAGACAGTTACTGCAGAGTGTTTCAAGGTCGCTTTGATAAGCAACATACAGATGACCATTCCAAAAGCAGCGACTGCAGCTAATGTGATATGAACTCGACCTAAAGTCGTTTTGATAAGAAAACATCTGATAAGAATGTACTGATAAGTCATGCTTGTTTTTTCTAGGAGAGGCAACAGGGTAAAAAATGACATCATAGGGATTCTTATTTTTCTTTTTTATTGGCTGGGCAAAGCACAAGTGCAGCTGTTTGTATCATTCTCCCTTCAGTTCTTCGTGGCTGTCAGCTGCAGGTTTACCACCCAAAAATAAGCTGCAGCTTTTTTCTGATAGGGGTTGCACTTGTAAATGTAAGTGTTAAAAAGTGTTAAAAACAATGAATAGGTAAAAATTCTTTGAATATACTTTGTTGATGGTGTAAAAGGTTGTATGTCCAACTGAACATGTTTTGACCCAAATTTAGAGAAATATTAAAGTAAATTAAGTAAATAAATGATTGTTGTTTAAGTATACATTTCAGCATTACATAATTTCTCATTTCCAGCTGACAGCTCATTAACAGTATGTTACTGTGAGGTTGGTGTGAGTACCGTGACTATACAGTAACATCTCCACCTCTATCCATTAGGGCTGTAACAATATACCAATTCCACGGTTCGGTTCACATCATAGTTTTGGAGCAATGGTTCAGTTCTGTTTGCTGTGGGGGCGGGTTCATGGTATGGCAGCAGTAATGCTAAACAACACTAGATTCACTTTTAATTTTATAATAATAGATGAAGACAGCAACTTTAGTGTATGGGGAAATTTCCCAGAGGATTAATGAATTAGTGGATTAGTGAAACTTGGGGAAAGAAAAAAATGTGTGCAATAACCACAATCCTGCACTGAATTTCAGAGCCTGGTGTATAAAATTTTGGTTGGGTCGAGGCAGCAGGGGGCGGGG
>JAZGTI010000393.1:0-53134 GCA_036877585.1 Botia kubotai | reverse complement strand
GTCCTGCGGTATGTACTGTGGGTGGTGTATTGCGGTTTCTCGGTTTGGTTATGAATATTGTTCACCCCTACTCTCCATTCATCCTCATTTTCTTCATCCTTATGATCGTCAGCAGCCATTTAGCACTGAATGAAACATGACGAAAGGCTTGAGATGGGCCTACCTCCTTAATGAAACCCTTATTGATTTCTCATTGCAGGGAATCATTGCCTCTTCTCTCGTGCGCTCAGCCTCAAGTTCCCGCATTTAGTCTGGACGCACACTGTCTGCGAATGCTGCCATTCAGATCTCCAAGGGATCCGCATCAGATCTGTCATTGTTGTCATTGCAACCACAAACCTGCTTACCTCATTCAACTGCTCCAGGTTAAACAAACGACACTGCAAACCTGGCAGCTGCGGTTGCTGGAATTCTCTTTACAAAAAGAGTAACAACATTTTAGGAATTATGGGATGGCATTTTGGTGCCTGTATACTTTATGGTTTATGATCATATATTTCAATAATTGAGTTACATATCGGCTTTGTACCTTAATAAACTGACAACCAAAATAATATCACAGGTGGCCAAACAGAGGCCGATATAATAACAATCAAAATGTATACAGGCAGTGAATAATGTTATTTGGACAACAATAAAAGATTATTAATAATTAAACACAATATAATTTTCACCACGGTAAGGCAACCTAAAGATAAGTGCTTTCCCTGTAACACATTTGTGTTCTCAAACAGTTTTGACAATGTACAGTTAACACGCATAATGAAAAGCCTGTTTAAGTCTGCTGAAACTGATGTCTGACTTTGAGAATAACGCAGATAATTGTGCTACAGATCTGCATGAGAGAAAGGTGTGACTGTCGCTCACAGTCTTTAACACTAGAGTGGATTCTTGCTGTGCTCTGAGAGGAGCTGAAGAATAAAGCTGTCCACAGACAGACCCGCAGCATTATTCTGCCTGTTCAAATGCCAGTCCATTCCTCAAAGCATAATAACAGAATGCCATTCGGTGCTGTACGTGGTATTTGTCAGAGGAAAATATTCAAAATGTCAATCTGTCAATTCTTTCCAAAGAAAAACACAGACACAAATCATTTAGCTTTTCCTTTCACCTTTGAGATAACTCTGCATAGTGATTATAACAATAAAATTATTTATTATATTTTATAATTCTAGTATTTCACATATATTTCCTTTTAGGTTTCACCAAACAATAGACATTGTTTAAAATTAAGACAAAAATTAAGACAAAAATATCTGGCTGTCAGATGTTGGAACCACACCTGGAGAACTGACTTCATACATTCATAAAACGGCCTTGAGACCGGATGCCTAATAGCCATTACAAAAATAGTTAGGAAAAAGCAAGCTTGTTGTAAGAAAATGCCTAGCATTTGTTTGCATATGCCCTTTGGGAAAATGTTTTATGTCTAATCCATAACATATTTCATAATGTTTGACATTTATACATTTTAAGTGTTACTTATTTTTAAAAGAAAAAATTAAATGTCATTAAATACCCTCATGTGGGTTCAGATTCATATAGTATGACTTCCTTTCTTCCGTGGAACACAAAAGATGTTATATGATTGACAATCTCGGTCACCATTCACTTACATTGTATGGACAGAACATCATCATTCTATGGAAAAAGATCAAATGTTTTCATAACTTCTTGTGTTCCACAAAAAAAGACAATCATATAAGAACAGCATGAGAGTAAATAAATAGTGACAGAAATTTCATTTTTGGGTGAACAATCCCTTTAATGGTCTTTGTACTGTGCATTATATTACAAGTACTGTATTATTATTATAGTAACATTTTCTTCCATTACAAATAATGACAGCTGTATTACAGGTCTAAAGTAACTGTATACCAAACCAATAAATGTCTCTTTGAAAAATGAAATACTTTGATGTATTATACATAGCTGTAATCCATCCCAGCTCAGTTATGACTAATGGATTAATGTGTACAAAAAACAGAACAAATTTAACCCTCCATGTCTGAGATAAGCACGTGGGACTGGGATGAGACATTATCTAATAGGGCAAATTTAAGAAATTTGGCTAACATCCACGCGGAGGCAATAAGAGATATGCTAATAGACAGTGTATTGCCATGTGTGTTTATTTGATTATCCCCACTGATCCAGAAATGCAGCCCAACCGAAATGCTCTGTTTTTGAAGATAAGCCTTATCAGCAGAGCAAACCAACGAGACTTTGAAGAACAGGAGTTAGTGTGATATTTGGGAACAGAATAAGAAAATGTCTTCCACACTGAGGTCACTGGCACTTAACATCTGCTAACCAGTTAACTAAAACGCATGTTTACACGCTAAACGTTATCTTGTTTACTAAAGAAACTGTCTCTTGAATATCTCCTTAAATGCCACACAACCCGCAAATGTTTTTAAATCCATGGGCTGTCTTCCTTATTGGAGCAGCCCGATATTTGTAAACAATATATTACACCCAGTTTAGCCAGACTCCTAGAAATTGTACAAAGCCAGCCAGATACTGGAAATTGTGATTTTCAAATCTTCTCGACACTTGTATATGCAATATGAATCAGATGAGGACAGAGGATAGAAGTATCATTTTAATCAATCTATTTTTATTTATTTTTTGTCATATAGGCCTATTCGCTTCCAACGGCCTATAATGTTGTAGCATTCTGTAATCACACTCAGGTCACCTATTAGACAACTATAACAATGGTGTAACAAATGAAAAGAAACGTCATCAGATTTAGAATCACATGTGATTTAACTCATCTGAAAGGTAATCAAACACTAGAGCCAATGTGATGAATCTTTGGGAAAATAAATCACTGCAAGATTGGTCTGTTATTTCTAAAGTGTGATTCTAATGTGTCTGCGTGTACATAAGAATCAGCTGTGTCGCACAGTCACGCTCATTGGACTGTTTGAAGCGAAACTGCATTCTTTGTTCATTAGCTGTGAAAACAGAAGACCGTTACATGCACCGTTTGTACGCGACATTTAGTAATAAGCAAAAAAAAGGACACTGCAATCTTATAAATGTTAACTGAAAATGATCACATAAACTGAACAGTCATTAAAACAGACCATCTGGACATCACTATGAGAAAAAACAATTCAAACAACGTTTAATTTAATTAATAAAACATCTGTCTTTTTTTGCCTAGATAATATGCTGGTGAAAGTACAGCATTGGTTGTCTGAGGTTTTCACTTCACTCAGGATTAGAGAACCATCACTAAAGGTCAAAGGTAGAGGTCAAACTAGAGGTCAATGCTCCAATGAAGTTATGCCCACCTACATCCCCAGACTGCATATATTACACAGATAGGAATCTGTACAATTAAATAACTCGAATCCTAAAACCGCTCTATATAAGTTCTGAAAAAACGACAACACTCCAGTGTATTCCATTGTTAGAAGTTTGGCTGGTTATCTTGATCCAGTTATCCCCTGCTGTCAGACACCACAACTACACAATTATGAGGTCGAAAAGCATCCTTTTCCATTGACGGTCAGCATAGACATGCATTCTGACAAAATACAAACAACATAAAGCACACATATTTTTATATTATTAACCTGTTGTTAAAACAATCACATAGATGATTAATATGCATTAATAAAGCTTGCATTTATAGTTTCTAAAATAAAAATCTTATGCAGAAACCCTGCAGTGTTCCCTGTATAGTCAAATCAGTAATCGTTCTCTCACTCTTCAGACAGTCGCGGGTGAAAAATGAAGCAGTAGGGATTGTTCCTTTCAGGCTCTAATGAGAGTGCTTTGTTTAAATCGCTAAATGATCCTTTCATTACCCACAGCTTTGGGTCTCCCAGTTTCTCAGACAGTGATGAAGGTCAAGCCCAAAGCACACATCAGCTCTCCATAACATGAAGCGCTCCACACTGCTCAACCAGCTCAGAGAGAACGACTCCACCTGTGCAACACTCATTTAAACTCCGCTCCGCCTGTGGTTAAGCGCGTCGGAAAATTATAGGCCGCGTATTACCGCGAGTATAAAGCCATACGAGCTGACAAAAAGGCCATAAAATGTTTCCCGGGCTTCAAAATTTACGGCGTCTTTACAGATCCGCTGAGTCTGTGAAGTTTACCGTCAAAGGATTGCCAAAGGTGGGCCCTGTAACCCTGCTAACAACCACATGATAAAAACCTCAATCTATTAAAGGCAGTACTATTGCTACACCCTGATTACTCACACACAGTTAAATGGAACTCAGTTAACTTTTTGATTAAGTCATTAATAATTCAAGCCAGACATTTTACATTCTTTGTTTGATTGCCCCATATGATACGCTTTACTATAAAACCTTAATTTTGATCTGAATGGGCGTGGAGGTATAATAGACACAGTTTCAAGGCTTCTTTGCTGGTCCTACTCGGCCTCGAACCAGGACCTGTTAGATCATATTTAGTGCCATGCTTTATCTCATTTTTTGGGGCTGCTGTATGTATCAACCATCTCTGCTCAGTGGAGACGTCACAGCGGCGGTACCGATGATCTGATTAGATTCTTTTTGCGTATAAGCCTTTTCAACCGAAGTTCATCAATCTCTTTATCTTTTAAGCGTCACCATCATCGGAGGGAGAGAACACACATGAAAGTGCTGATCACAAAGCCAATGAGGCCTCAAAAAACAGTTGAAACCGCAGTCGCGGAGACAGAAAGAGCATCTGGGGCAGCGAGTTTAAATTCATTAGTTAATTTTCCACACTGCTGATCAGGGGGAGATACACAGGGTTTGTTACTCTGGGGGTTATTTAAAGTCAGTCCTCAGGTCTGTTTTGGCATGGACGTGATGCTAGGATAACAATCAGGCCCAAATTGAATCACCTTTGGGTATTTTAAATCATTTATGGAATGCAAATGGCTTTCTTTGCATGTCATTCTTCAAACATTTTGACGTCAACAGCTGCAGAAAGCGGCACACGCTAAGGGCAAAGTCCTTATCTGGAATCAATCATTTCAGCTGGGGAAAATTCCGACCTGCTCTGACAGAACCAGAGAGATTAAGGGTCGAAATCAGATTTTCTTGTTTGTGAAAAGGAGCCCAACATGTAGAAAATCCTGTCTTACTTCGGAACACCTTGGCAAAGACCATAAATCTGAAGCTAGGCAGTAGGTAATTACTCCAGTTTTGAGTACTAGGAATAGATTACTATATACATTATGTGTGATTACATTTTCTGCAGTAGGTACTGTCACTGTACAGCCAGAGATGGATAATCGTTCTCAGAGCATATATTATGCTAAGGGACCCATCCATATTCACAGTGATACCTTGATCAAACGTCAGGTGTAAGACTCCAGTGTAGTGGTGAAGGTTGGAATATGAATGAGGGATTCTCAGTGAAGAACAAATAAGGTCATTCTCCATGACTGTGTAATACATGCAACTCAAACCAAACAATCCAATTTCCCCTTTCTTACTGACAGTAAGTCACAAACCACACTCAAACCTGCTTCTTTAACAGCTCAATATGTCTGAAAATGTCAAAAAAGCTTTTTACTTTAGCATGTTTAGTTGTAACATATAGTCAAACCCTCTCGAAAAAATACTCTCACCCGGTTTCTGTATGCCCCACTACCAGCATTGTATTTGAAGACTTCGCTTTGAAAATACGTAGTTTTGCACATTCCTACCAACCGCTAGGCCAATTCCCTGACAGCAAAATAATAATTAAGCATGAGAGATAAACTAGCATGACGAAACGGCACAGTTGGATCGGATGCACTAGTTCATGATAAACAGCATACAGCTCGGAGCTCAGGTCCAGGGAAGATAAAATCCTGAATGCATGCATGCTGTGTCACTTTAGCAGGGGGGAGAAACATCAAAGCCGAGCCATTACAAAGAGATCTTTGGCTGAGATGGGTATCTCCATATCATAGGGATGATAAACATAGACCGCTTACCCGTTTTCCACATATAGTGCCTCTCCTTTGGGAATTCCAGGTCTGACCGCACTTGCATCGCAATGAGAGACACAGACAGCAGCAGGTAGTTCCCAACACGCCATTTCCAGCCCGTTACACCGGAGTCATCTTTTAGAATCATAATCAAGCCAGCTGACGTCCTGCCCACTTTTACACCTGTAACAAGAACAAACCAAGGAAACTGTGTTGATTATAGTCCGGTGCCTGTTGAATATACCAGCCATAAATGATAAAGAGTTGCAGGGGATCATCGCGTTAATCAGCGGTATATGTTCGAGTAGTCATTTAATCCTTTGAGGGACGTGAAATTAAGAACATGTGCTGCTTACAATCGATGAATGATAAGAATTAATGGCGTGTTATTAAAACCGTGAGCATTGATGCAGCTACCATCAGGTAAACAGACAGAGCCTTGGGTCTCTCATCTCTGTGATAATTGAAGGTATTAACACCTTTTTATTGCAACACATTTAATTCTGTCCCCCGCCGCTGTAATTCATATCCTTGGGGTGAGGGATTAGTTCTGGAATCACTGGCTCTCCAAGCATACGCGAGCAGGAATTTTAATGCATATCTGATTTTCAATGAACTTTCTTGCGAACCTTCTGAGATAGCAGCTATGGAATCAAGCCCATGCTGTTGTGTTTGTTCTTTTCAAACGTCGTTCTCAGACTACGAACGCAGAACCGCCTGGCGCTCATATCACACGTTGATTGATAGAAATCTACACACTATTCGAATGACAAAAACGCAATGGACTGGATCCACGTTACGGCGTTCAGATATAATAAACTTTTCCATTGACAACCGAGATGGGAAAGTAGCTCATTTAAACAGCTCTGAAGCACAAACCAAGGTTATTCATTCGTAACAGTCCCGCGGCAAGACGGGAGAAATGTGGACCTCTATATTTTACAGCATCATTGTTTCACTGATGGGACATGGCTCTGCATAGAGCAGCGTATTACAGTATTATCTGAATTAAAATTTTGATTGATTTTCCTCTTATAGGAGCAGCACACAATGCGCTACCTGCACACAATCTGTTCGAGACGGCTAGACAGAATCGGTGTATTGATGGATGAATTGCTATCAAACTAAAATATGTGTTTGGAATGTGGAATTATTTTGATGTGATTTCTCAGGGAAAGGCTGCAGCTCCCAATTGGTTTTTGGTTGATTTCATTTTGGAAAATTAGATTTTTATTTCATTGCTTCAGCAGTGTTTCTCCGGCAGGAAAATCTGATTTGAGAGGAATATGGTGAGAGGCCCTAACAGTGAGAAAAAAGATTTCTGATCCTTGAACTCCACCCACATGTAAATGTCTTGATGGAATCTGTTTACAAAGTGTTTACATAGTTCCTTTCTCACAGGCTGGAACCGGTTGTTCAGGAATTTGGACCTTGGTCCATTCATTTTTTGATCTGATATCATTTAATGTTTGCATTTAAGTTTATTAATGAGCAATGTTGACCTACAAACCTACAATGTGACTGTACAATCAACATTTGTCTGTGAAAACTTTACAAAACTTGAAAAAAAACAACAGCGTTATGAATTGAGTAGTCTACAAGCCATAAATCAATATCTTGTGGCTGTTATCAATAGACTCCAATATCCGAGATGTTCACCTGACCTTATGAATATTTAAACTGATTGAAAAAATATAATACTCTCCAATCAATACTGGTTGGTGCTCATTGGTTTTGTCTGTTTTGATTGTATGTTTAGTTTGTCACATTTTAAAAATGGCATAAATGTGGTCAAAATACAAAATGTGATATTATTTTAGTGCAGTTAACTGACAACTTACGTCTGTTATTGATTAATTTAAATTGACATTTACATTTAATTTATTTAGCAGATGCTTTTATCCAAAGGGACAAATGAGAGAATTTATCATTTTGCCATCAAGCAAAGCCAACAAGCCCAATCCACACTGCTACAGAGGAACAATTCTGATGCTAGGGACAGGATGAGTTTTCACACATGGATTAAAAGATAGCAGATACAACAGTAAAATAGTAAGACTAAGAGATGTCATATTTAGGAAGTTTCTTTTCTATTTGACGTGGCACAAATGAGACGTGCCATTTAAATAAGCAAACTCATTTTTGAAGGGGTAAAATCGAGCTATATTCCTTCTTTACTCCATCTCATAGAGGATCACTGTCCTGCATTTTAACAACAACCAAATCATTAACAACAACCAGGTGTGTTAATCAAACACACCTGCCTATACTTTCTCAAGTTATCCTGAGGACCTTATTGAGCTAATTCAGGTGTGTTTGATTAGAGCTGCTGCTAAACTTTCAGGACAGTGGTCCTTCAGGAAATACATCGGAGACCCCTGCCTTATGCCAAACCATATGCTCTGTTCCAAACCTAGCTGCCCACGGAAAGACAATTTTAATGCATCATGGAGAAAGCAATCCCAAAATGCGCTGAGAACCAGAATGTAACAACATGCTAACAGTAAGCTCTGCTGAACTAAACAGGGAATCAAGTCTCCAAAGTGTGTGTGCTGTTTGTGTGTTGCGAGTTGCTGTCTATGTCGAGTAAGCTATACTGTAACCAGATGTTGAGTTAAAAATAATAAGAATGAGTTAAGATGAGAATATTTGAGAACCCATCATTGAAAAATTTGGATTCAAATTAATCAATATTTGAATATGGAAACAGGTATGACCGTGATGTGGAATGTTCTAATCAGTTACTGATGTGGTTCAATAGTGATTGGGATGCTGTTTTTTGAAGGCACATACCTTCAGTATACGAGGCAGCTCACCAAGTTCTATATAAACATACTGTACGCACACACGTCTGTGAGCACATAAACAGATGTCCAAATATTGTGTAAATGAATTCACTACATACCTACAATCTGCCAAACACAGAAACACCAATAAATGAAAACACGGTAAAACAACAAAAAATTTCAATATTTACAGTAAAGATTTACGAAAAGGTTACTTATAGTTAAGCAAACATTCGTGGGCCGAGTGTAACAACCCTCTGCGCGATGGACGTGGCCTTTTCTCTGCATCCTGTCAGCCACAGAGGACGTGAATACTGATGCATGCTACTGTATGTGCCTGTCACCAGCCATAGCAAGCACAGCTATCCTAGAAATCTTTGTGTCAAAGTCCTGCGCTGCTTTTTAAGAATAACTAGGTCAAACAAAGCTTGTGGGCTCAGACTAGAACACAGTGTGCAGCCTTAGGAACCTGACAGAGTTTCTCATCTCCAGGACTCATGACACTTCAGCTGAGTTTCTCAAAAAAACACACATTTTCCATCTTTAAACACCATCATCCGTTCTAAATGTGCTATTCTGGTCATTTCGAATTGACACCTGGAACAGGGCATCCGAATGGTCCATCTGTAAACATATGGGTGAGGTAATTAGCCCTTGATTATGACCCTCGAAACTGTTGCTAACGTGCTAACAGGTTTGAAGTGGCCTCAGCCAACGAATCTCTCTGCAGGACATCACCAGCTCTGACAGCAAAAGAAACAAAAGCACTTAATCTTGTTTACTGTAACGTGCATTGCTCGAATTTCCATACAGTAATGCGTCCAATTGGCACGTTTTTGACACACCAAGCAAATCTTTAAATATACCCTGTAATTTCTGCCCGCTTTAGTTGTCCATAAAATCAGCCTTACAGAAACGCTCAACTTTATTAAGGCCATTCCCTCTACTGCATTAGCAAGAAAAGGCTTCATAAAAGACAATAAGAGGAGAGAGAATTCATTAAACAATAGAGCCGTTTTAGCATGCAGTATTTCAGCACAAAAGTCCTTGTCTTATTCGCTCACTCAAGAACCCGCTATCCAATTTAACCAATAAATGCGCTGAAATAGTGCTGTGCTATGTAGATGAGCCCACATTTAACATTGTAAAAGCATTCAAGAGCTTAAATTGCAGTGAAGAGATGCTGTAAAATTCTTGTAAACAATGTCAAATCGGTTTCCTGCTTATCTTGCAAAGCCTAACTGTTTAGTGTAGATTCTGTGAGCATATACATGTTATTACCAAACTGTGTTATTACTAGAAATATCTGTGTTTAAAAATCACTGTTGAATTCACACCAGATTTTTTTAGGCACAGAATCATAGCATAGAATCATTTTTAGAAGAACTAGAAGTTTTTAAAGTAAACTTTTGCCACGTCTGAGGTTAGTGGGGCCTTGTTAGTTTTATATACAGCAGTATTTGAAGAGTAACTTTATAAAGAAATATACCTTGCAGATGTAGCATTTTAACATTTATTATAAAGTAAATAATATTTCAATATTTAATCAAAGGATTCACAAAGGTCTGGGCTGAGCCCTTAATATCCACTGACCCTTAAAATCGCCCCTGTTGTCAGAGGCGTCTTGTAATTGAATGAATCGATGTCTTCTGTAAGTGACACAGGATGAGCATTGGGAGACAAAATGGCAGCTATTTCTCTTCATTAGTTCTAGTTGTACAGGGAAAGAAGAAAGCAAAACTTGGCAGACACCTCTCACACCACACTGTATCTCAAACCATTACGGACTCGAGGAGAGAGTGAAGATGCTTCAGCCCAAACTGGGAAATTGGGCAATTAGGCTGAAGGCACAGTGGTACCTACCTGAAAGCGAAGGCTGGGACTCATCACTTTAGCTGTGACAGTAAGGTAAACAGCTGGATGGTTGAGGCCTGCTGATGTGGCTGGCAGCTGAATGCTCCTCAGAAGCTCTCCGTGACACAGGGACAGCAGATAAACACAGCTTTTCGTCCGTCCCCTGATGCATCATCTGCCAGCTAATCTTCAGTGGCTCCCCCTCAGGACGATCAGAGTGTGAAAGATGCGTCTGTCACAGCATCAGCGACCGACCGTGAGAACAGATAACCTTTGGCGATTGCTGGATGGAGTGTCCGCTGGTGGAAATGTTTCTCAGGAAGCGTCCTGAAGCTGGTGAGACTAAAGAGGGAAAGAAACAAAGGAAAGAGATTTTATGCCGGACTGAACAAAACTGGAATACAGAACTTTTGCAACATTTATTTGATTATAGTCAGTAGAATCTGGGAATTTTTTGCATAAAGTCTTCCATAAATGGGATGCCATGGAAAACAGCATTTTGTTTGCTGATTCAAAACCATGCCAGTCCAGTTAAATTCCGAATATCAGAGTACAGGATAAAAACAGTTTTGTAAAACTTTGTTTTGTTTTGTAGAAAGCCATAAACGAGATAAAAGTGGACTTTTAGAACGACAGTGTACGATTTTCAACAAATAATAGAGATATTAGTCATAGGGATGACTGGTCTATCTGGTTAATATTGCTTTTGCAGTTCAAGGCTAAACCAGTTGCTGTTTTTTGGAACATAGTAGCTAGTTTCTAGCTGGTCCAAGCTGGTTATTGGCTGGTCAAACAGCCACCATGTTCCAAAGCAAACTTGAGCTGGTAAGACCAGCTGGTAGATGGTTTGTTATTCATCCAAGATGCCATCTACCAACTTGGACCAACTACAAACCAGCTGTGTTCCACACACAGCAGCATCTTATTATGGTATACAACAAACTTCCATAAGTAAGTTCCATAAGTAAAAAGCTATGATATGATTAATTTATCATATATCTGATGGGTTAGATGCTAACTGTCTAACATTACAACATTGCTTTTTAACATGTGGGGTTATTGTGGCAGTTTATAGGCTGTCACCCACCATCACAGACAGTAAAAAACAGTAGAGGAACAGAGCTGTGCTGCATCTGGCTGACGTTCAATGATTACCTGTCAACACTGCATGCTGGACCGGGTAGCTCATCCTGCTCATTCTTTCGTTCTATTAACACCACATGCCCTCCTTCCATCTTTCTTCCCTCTAACCCACTGCCACATATTGACTTCCAATGCTATGCTCCGCCTCCCTCCGCCAACTCTGACTTCAGTCTTATTTCCCAGGGCTTTTAAGTAGCCACCATAATGTCCAAAATGGTTCTCCAAACTTCAAGAATGTGACACGCTTCAGTCTGCCTGACAGCAAAAAAAGATGCAGAGCAGAAGATTGTACTGCAAAGGAAAATTCTCCATTTCATCTTTTATCTGGGATAAGAATGTTCAAATGTAAAAGTAAAACAAATTATAGAACAATTTTCCTATTGTACTTGCAATTTTCCTATTTACATCCTATTTTACCTGTAAACAACAGCCACGGTCCTTCAATACAACCACCGAATCCCTCACAGACAGTCTCTTCATTCAGTCTATTCTGGTAAATCTCTCAGATAATGCAGAGCTCCTGCACCTATGCAAAAAAATCAATTAAGTGGCCATAGGTCACGGGACAAGGCCATTACACTTGATCATGAGTTTGCTGGGAAGTCGGTTCAGGAGCCGAGCAGAGTATTGGAGGGGTCAGGGTTGTGAACTCAATCAGTTCACCGGTTACTGGGAGACCCTCAAACCCAGGGGGCCACTGTCATCCTGTCGCCATTGATTGGCCTCTTTGCAGGTGCTTAGACATGGATGGTTAAACAAGTGTAGGTAAGGGTCAGGTCACACTGCACATTGATGGCCTAGGGGACGAGGAGGGAATTTATATGAGCGGTAGAGTCGGTGGTCCTGGTTCTGTGCCTAAACTCAGACTGAAGACAGGAAACAAACTCCATGTGTTTGCGGCATATGGAATCTGTGCCTCTCATAACGCTTCATTATATCACATTATACCAAAACTGCTCATTATCTACAATCTCACTTCCAAACTGCCTGACAACATTTACAGCAAACATCACAGTAAACTAATATATTTTAATCGCATCCAATATAAACTGTCATCTTAAATAAGCTGCTGTTCTTTCTTTAATGTCTTTTAAAAATGTAAAGGCTTGAAATGAAGTTAGTGATGTCATTTAAAGCAAAGCATTTGGAAAACATGAAATGGTGTTATTTAGACAGCAGATAAAACTCTCTAAGTGGATGTTGTGACAAGCTCAAAGTCTTAAGCTTAAATGATTACAATTGATTTAAAATTCAATTTTAGAAAACAGCATACACAGAGCATACAGCTAACAATCTCTAATGGAACAGAATGTACATATAATCTAAATTAGCTAATTAACCGACAAATTGGGGCTTTTTTGTCATCTAAGCAAATTTTTACGATTTGTGTTCTCAAAAAGTTTTGCAGTTATACTGTAACTCCATCTGTATATTTGGTATGAGGGCATTCCGCCACATGGTGAAGCTCAGAGCAGGAAAAAATACAAATCTAGAGGAGTCACAATGCCCTGCTGCTAATCTTTTCTAGATATTTTCTAGAAAAGATTATCTCCAAAGGCTCCCAAAGTTCCCACTGGTTTTAATGTTCGTGTTTTAAATGTGTCAGTATCAGCATAACAGTAACAAATGCAAATAGAGCCCCATTTCAAGTCTTGTGTGGATTTATGGTTTACTGCTGTATTTCTGAGGAACAGAAGGCTACTCTCCACAGAAGCCTCTTGCTAAAGTTGCCCGAAATGTAAATGTGACATAAGCAAAGAAAATTGATGGATACAATTAGCTTGTCTTCTAGCATATGTTTTGCTCCCAGAATTTAAATTGGTATGATTAATTGTGAGGCAAATGCATTCAGACAGGCACACTTTAAAGAGACAACGCTGTGGTATAGAGTTTCAACACGGACTGACTTAAAGCTTTACGGCATGAAATCAATTTCACCCAAATATGATAAGGAAATTAATTTTGAGACAGTTAATCAAATAGTCTGCCATTTCAATTAATTTGATTAAAAGTCTTGGTGAACTAGCTACCATTAACAATTACATGCAAGTGTATAAACAAGTAGCCACTGGACAGCAATTATGTTAAACAGAACCGTGGGGATTGAAAACTTAATCATTTGCTATTAACTATTCGATTTAGAGTCAAAGATGACATTTAAGTTTCAGCGTCTGTCTGAAACTGATCAATGTCCCAAAGTCATTAAATAAACAAAATTTGATTAATTGAATTGCAGTTTCTTTAATGATGGAGGTAATTATCAAAGTGTTTCTGTTACAGAGTTGTCAGGAGTTTTAAGATTGACGTTTTCACAGGCCATTTTTAAATAAAATTAAGTGTTGAAAAACCTCCTCAGAGAGCTCCTAATAGCCATTTCAGATTCCTGACTGTCTTGGTTTTAAGTTAGTAAGGCTTTACCTGCAGACATTGGTCAAATTAAAGTGCTTCAAAGCACCACTAAAGAATTTTTTTCTATGAAGCGAGACTCATTCTCTAATGACAGTTCTTTAAAAATACATATATTCCTTTTCCCTCACTTTCTCTTTTCTGTACTTTTTAGCCTACGAAGAAACCTCGTTTTACATCTTAACAGGAGATTGTTCAGTTTGGTCTGAGAACACAGTGAACAAAAGCTTTAATGATTGCAGCAGTGTGTTCCCACCGCACTCAGACGCCAGCTGGAACTCGGCACAGATGAACCCATGTACCAATACTAAACCACTCTGCTATTACATTGAAATGCTGATTTAAAAATAAGGTATGGTTGGGGGGTAGAGATCTGCAGATTGATCTTTATCTCCATCGGTTTCAAGCAGCATTCCCGACTCTGTTCTTATCGCGAAATCCCCCTTGGATTGCGGCGGGTCTGCTAATCGCGGTCAATGCGCTCATTCATTTGAATGGCCAGAGAACAGCTTGTGGCAAGGCATTGATTACACAAGACCTACTGGCTGTTTTTTCATGCTGTTTGAATATAGCTGCACAAGATCCCTTTAATCTCAATGGTTGTTGCAGAGACAGTGGTGAGATTATATGGAGACTTCCGCTCAGGTCTCCTGGTTTAGATCTCCCATGAGTCTCCTCTACAGCCGTGTTTCCTAACCTATATTTTCTCATGCACTGCCCAGACTCATCCTTCATGGATGCCAAACCAGAAATGTGTACACGTGTAAGTTATATTATACTAGATGTTATTTATCATCATTATAATAAATAAAGCCACTCACAAACAATAAATAATTGACACTGCGAGAACAGACTCTTGTAGCACATACAGCATATTCTGCTTCAAGTGACATTCACACAAATGCACATTTAACACATTACTTCCGTTTTTTTTCTTTAGAAAAGAACCGTAAGAGTAATGTGATTAATCACAATAAACTGTGATGAATTAAAAAGCAACCGGGTACATATGCATTTAGTTGGAAATCACAAGCAAGAAATGGCAGAGATTTCTGGTGGAGCAACACCAAGATCATGTGTTTGATTCCCGGCGAATAATAAACTGATAAACTGTACCGTGAATACATACAAATACCGTCCACTTGGTTACCAACATACTAACACCAATACCAACACCAAACACTTTATACTACTGCATTGATGTTCATTTTATAGCATTATACTCCTAATATAATACGTCAAAATTGTCTTGTGTCTTTATTTTTCTTCTTCCTTAAGAACCATATTAGGAGAAACATCAAACAAAATTGACACTCAAATAATGGTAATGGAGCACTCCATTAAGCTTCCTGAACTATGAAAGAGAAACCTCTGAGCAATAAAACGATTCCTCTGGGACGGCAATACAATCCTCACACCCCATTTGACTTTCCCCTTACTCTATTAATGGTGCTATGAAGGATATTCTTATTGTAATGACAGGAAGTAGCCAAGTGCAACAATTCTAATGATATGGGTGTCAAATATGCCAAGCGAGAAGCCAGCATGATGTGTGGTCTTCATTAGCTGCCATTAAAAGCTGTAAGCTGTGAAAGTCAAAAACAGACTGAAATAATGAGGAGCCAAAAGCAGGTGCCAGGACACGGAAAGTGTGACGTCCCTTGAAGAACCGGTTAAAAATGAAAGAGAGGTAGGGCACGTGAGAACAAACAACTGGAGCACCCTCGGGTGAAGGGACAGTGATCCTGTCACCGAAAGAAAAAAGGACCTGTCAGCGCTGATTTTAATTGGCCGTATTTGAGGTGGTGGGTTTTATCTAGAAAGAAGAAAGAGTCTCTCTTCAAGTGGCGGCGGAGGCAGTGTGGATGCGAGGGGAAGCCGAGAACACCGGGACGGGAAACCAGAAGCCAAAAATAAATGATCCGCTCACTCAGAATGCTGATAACTGATAAAGGCAGAGAGGGAGAAGAGAGAGAGAGCCGGTGTGTGACATGATAGAAAGCTGCTATGTTCCAAAACCAAGCGAGCTGCCTACTAAGGCAGCATTTTAAAGATTTGTGAACACTCCTGAGTGTTCCGAGAGGTTGCTGTTTTAATTATGCCGCCTGCTAGATACCTTGTTATACCCATATTCCAAGCTGGGATCACACCTGTCCTCTGAGAAAAAGATGATCTTATTATGCTGTATGATGGTGGACAAGCCGAGGAAAATATTGATTACAAATAAGCAATAAATTAAAATCCTCACACTTGTCCAATTTGATCGGAAGTTTATCCATTTACCTTATATTTGTGTGTGCTGTGTATTATTAAGCTTATCACGTAAGTTTGCTACCTCGTACAAAATATTACGCATATTTGTGTCGTCACAAATATAGTAAAACAAAGTAAAACATTGTTGAAAACTGACTTCTGAGAACTATTTTTAACTAGTAAGAAGAAAGTCAATTTAACTAAATTTTGTGTTTTGCTTTAAATAATGTAAACAGGTTTGTGTGAGAGTTTGGGTTAGTGGAAAGAAAACATTGTTAGCCTGGTATGAAAAAAATGAAAATCTATGATGTTCTCACCGTGTGAAAGAGAACTGAAATAAAATTGAAAGTGATACCAAAAGAAACCAGAAACAAGACACATGCCTGAGCTTAGAGCGGGAGGAAGATGCAAAAATGTAATTAAACCCTCCACACTGTTGTTCCACCTGACTGCCTGACCTCGTTAAGCAATTTATAATTAACACAGCAAAGGCGAAATACATTTTCTCCGCCCTCTATGTGATATGATAACTCAAGGTGTGTGTGTATATGTGTGTGTTGGGCGCGGGGGGGTGGATTGGTACAGGCTGACGGCTGTCCATCGCATGTCCACAGGGAACCGGGATTATTCTTAAGCAGGTCTGTTCTGTACGGCTGCCTGATAACATGGGCCCCCTGGTCGAACAGACACCTGGTTGCAGAAAATCGCAGCAACCCTCCCTGCTGGAGCAGACCACTAATCAGGTGCCATAGAGAGAGAAAGATAGAGCTGGTACAAGAAATCCAGAGTTGAGTCCCAAGACAGGCCACAGCTGAGCTGAAGCCCGTTAAAGTCAATTATGCTGGGGAAGAGCTCCAGAAGAAGGGAGCCATGGGTGAAATTAAAGCTCAAATCTGAGGTGACAGACAGCCTGCCTGAGTGAAGGGATAATCTCATAAACATCTGAAAAAATCATCCAAATAAGGCAGAGGAAATTAGTCAATAAAGGGCGGAGTCACAACAGAGTGGCGGCCCTTTATCGCTGAGTGTTTCTGCACAAAACCCTGTGTTTTTAAAATGAAGTAATTGTGTTTTTTTCTGTTTTTACCTTTCTGTGTAGATGTAGATGATTTCTGTGTAGCTCATTATAGATTGTGCCGGATTTACAAACATCAGTATTTGCCAGGTGCAATTAACACGATGCCATTACCAGAGTAAAAGCTGGAAAATGAATGTTTGTTAAAAGGGATGTTTGTGTATCATGTTTGTGCACATGTAAGCATCACTAATTAGAGATATAACTTATTGTGTATGAATCTGTGTGTGTCAGATGTGGGACAGTAATGACAAAGTATAATGACACCTTTTATTTTAACCGTCAACCTGACAGATAAAAGATAAACATCCATACGATGCCAAATCACATTTAATTTACATTGTAGTTTTTAAACAAAATACAAGAGAAATGGACAAACGTTACAAATTAATAAAGACATTTTCTTTAGTTATATAATACACAATAGAAAACACTTTTTTAATGCAATCTTTTATTGCATTAGCATGTCGGTATATAGCCTTGGCCTGTCGCAACTTGCCCCATGAACAATTTTGTGTGTGTATTCCATGATTTGATTTGCATTAATTTGTTTAGTGACCGGGCTGTAAAATAACACAGACAGTGCACACAAATAAACAACCCTGTCAGGGGCATTCTTAGTGGATTCCTCCCACATATATTTTGAATTAGAGTGCAGTGAAGTGGTCAAAATGCGTGAATATTTAATTTTCAGAGCAGGTTGGCGTTAGATGAAATTAACTTTAAATTTTCCTCATTCGGTTTATTGGCTTAACTGGGATTATTAAGGGAGAGTCCCTGTCAAGCAAACCACAATGCATTCAGATTCAGCTATCAGACATTTAGATTTGGCTAAAGCTAGCTTGTTGGCGAGTAAAATGACTTGTATAAATGGCTGAATAAAGGTAAATTTGAATACATTTTAGGCAATCCTAAGGTATTGTAAGGTAAAGCATTTATTTCTTTTGCTATGCAGGTTTTTTATATAACAGTGCTGCCACTAGCTTTAACACATTGAAAGCTTATATGAAAACTTTTTTTTCACTTGAAAAAGTATAAACACAGAAAAATGGCTGTCTGGCCAAAAATATATAGCAGTAGGAATAATTGACCCATCCTTCGGCTTCTAGCTCTGATATAATATGAACTATTTCTTATGAGAAAGAACGTTTATATCCTGAGGTACCTGCTTTAGCTAAGTTTGCCATTTTGATGGTACCAAAACAAGTTTTACGCACCAGAAGTGAAACTCTAACCCTTTAAAGTTGAACCGCTGTGGTTATCTTGAGGGTAATTCTTTCATAATTGAAATTTAATCTGGAGAGCATGATATATAAACATGCGTATTCGAAGCAGAGCGCTTAGCATGCAGGATATTCAAGAAGTGTGCTTTGATTTTCAATGTGCATGAAAATCCCATTTTGTGTTTATATGACAAAATTCAACCTTTTTTTAATTATCCTTATAACCTGAATGTCAATAGGAACCATGTGTGACCTTTACACTGACATGATGGGGCAGAGCTGATTAAATGGGACGAGAATATCATTATCATTTCCCTCCACTAAAATATGGCTTTGATATACATGTCTTATAAGTTTAGTTTAACCTTTATCTGATGTGCAAAAGCTTGTCTTATCTGAGAGGAATTCTCAAGACGTAATGCAACAAAATAAGGACCTGTCATCGGCAAGCATCGTTACAAGAAAGATTCATTAAAATCTCTTTATCTGTATAGATAAATGTATCCCATTTCTCAACAACAACCCATCTATACAGAGCATTCCAGTAATCATTTCAAATGAAAACAACAATAATAATTTGACCAAAGACAGACAAACGTGTCTCTCATCTTGCTTTTTAGTGATTTCAGAGCAAAATATAACCTTAAATGAAAACCTCTCAATTAGAAATGAACATGACCATAACAGACATGCAGGCATGACTGACAACAATGCAGGAAGTGGCAGGTGAGAGTTCATGGCAGCTGCCATACTGCTTGTGTCTGGAGACAGACTGCTTCTTCATAGTTGGCTTCCCCCCATTGATCTCACTTCTGTATTAGTGAATAGGCGATTAAAATTTAACCCTTTACAGATATTGCCAAAGACGCTGGACAACACATACAACCATAAGATTCCTTTTTGTCCTGCCAAGGACAGGAAAGAGTCCTTCCAAACAATCCAAACTTAAACAACAAAATCTCAGTATTGATCTATCCAAACCTGAATGAGAATCGCATTGGTAAACAGGATTCAAGTTTACAGCAGAAATCTCCCATTTCATTTTCCCAGTGTGGACGCACATTGATCGCTCCAGGTCAGAATCTCATCCCGTTCCAGTTATCGGGGGTTTTGAAATGAAATGGCATAAAATGTGTTTAGCCTCCTTTGTGATCCGAGAGAAGGAAAAAATGAAGATGTGTCAATACAAAACCACATACACGACAACAAACCTCCTATTTAAAGCATTATCACCTGCATCTTACCAAATGTGCATTTAAAATGAGGATGGCTTGAAAACCTTGAGTAACATGGCTGGGCTTAAGCAGACAGCCATTGTGAGAACAGAAAAACTGATGAGAAATACAGAATCAGAGAGAAGAGAGAAGGTTCAACATTACATGGGAGAAAATGCATGACGGATGGAAAGTTAAAAAGATGATCTCTGAGGAAGCTTGGGCAGCTATCCAGACTTTATGTATTACATTTCTAGCCACTCAGTTACAGGAACCAGAACAATCGATACAAGCCAAACGTTGCAATACGTGGTGAAAGGCAAGTGTCACAGTGTTGATTGCTGGGTGGGATCTGGAGTGTAACTGAGTGTGCTGTGTGGCGTCTCTGAAGGGCTGTGGATCATTTGTGAGGTGTTCCCTGAGCAGTGACCCTGCTGAGAATGCAGTCAGACCAAATTGAAATACCAAATAGAAATACCAAATAGAAATACCAAATAGAAATACTGGCTCCAAACTCATGCCATTGGTTGAGCCAGAGTTATGCTTTTAAAACTTTATGAACTTTAATGATGAAGACTGTAAAAAGGACTAAATACTGATGGAAGAAAGTGTTGGAATATGGTCCACAAGCCCTGTATACTTGGAGCACAACCACTACACCACATCTCCTCATACTAGCGTCTAATACAGGAATTGCAGAAAGAGTGTCAAACAAGTGCCACTGACATAAATTGGGGTTGTGCTGTGTTCAACTTGACTAAAGGGTTCACAAACCTGAGCCGAGGACCTCTGCTAAATAACTACCTGCTCCTTACTATTATGAGCTCAGACCTGCACTGGCTCCAAACCCTGATCAACCATCACAATTCAATCTCCACATCTCATAAGAAACCAACTCGACTGACATCTGAAGTCATACACTCAACGGCCGTCAATCATCCCCGCGGTGTGTATTTATTTTAGCAGACTGCTGTTTGTTTTCACACTTCCATAAGGTATGGAGATCTCAGCAATGCCCCTTATCAAAGCCGAAGGGCCCCCTCAACCTTCCCGGCTGCCGGACCCATTACGAGGCAATTAGCGCCCGTGGCCACGCGGCAGTCAAAGGGACAGCTGCCGCACCCACACGGCGGTAATTCAATAAGCGCACCCAGCAGGGTGTGAGGAAACATGAGCGCACCACTCACACACCTTCTAGAGGCAGATACACACACTGAATAGGCTGCTCCAGCAGGAGGCATTGACCCGTGCCATGAAGATTTCCAAGATATGTGGAGGCAGCAGGAAATATTGCTGAGCTTTGCCATATGGCTGATTAGATTTGGTTTTGGAGAAATTGGATTAAAGGTTCTTGTCCGAAATTATGCTAAACTCTTTAGCATGATGATGCACTACGATCGGGGGAGAGGAATTTGTTGTAATTGCATTATTCGCGAGTTCATTACGGCGCTGAAAGCTGCACCACATGCATTTACAGCTACGTCTTCAACCTCTTGGTCATTTGGTGTAGTAACACAGTAAAAAAACTCCTTGAAACTGTATGAGCAGCCGAGATTGCAATTGGTGCGAATACTGTAAACAACTACGTAATTTAAACAGTTGTAAACAGGATTTGAATGTTTTAAATGAACACACTGTGAACAAGCTATAAAATCCTCTTCAATTGATTGTAATTATTGCACTGGGAGCTTCCATCATAATCCGAGGTCATTATTGACAGGAAATGCGTTACTGACTAGTAATAATACCTATTTAATGAAAAACCAAAACAAAAGAAATCAAAACATTACCACTGCAGCAATATTACACCAATCCAAGTAAACAAGCAAGAAATGGCTCAATAAATCACCATCTTCCCTCAGAATTAGAGGCAAAGCTTATGATGGTGGTTTTTAGTAGACTTTTCATCAGTAAATATGAGAGCACTCTCACTGAGAGGTATCTCCATCAAACTCAGAACTCCTCACGATGCTGTGACAACTTCCATCTGATAGCTCACTCTCAATGTAAATATCAAAAAAGGCAAGAGATGAGAAGATCTTTTTGTCTTCAGCATGATAAATGAAGAGATGACAACTATGCCTTTGGGTTTACCTATGCAGAAGTGTGTCTGTGTTTGTGTGTGCGTGTTTGTGTCAGAAATGTGACAGGAACAAGGCAGAAGATGCAGGCTGAATGTAAAAGAAGGAGAAAAGGAAGGGAAAGGAAAGGAAGAGCAGACCTATGAAAAACATGCATGAGCTGAACAAAGGTGAGTGAGCAAAGGAGCTCATTTGAAACAATATTGAAGAATATTTTTATCTCTCTGATTGACACAGAGTCAAGGACAAGATAAATAGCTCACAATATATGAAACTGGAAAAGTATGCATACTAAGTGGGGAAAAAAATACACCACTTTGCTTTCTGTCCCCGGTCCTGAAAGTGAATTTGGTCACTTAAGCCCAGCACACACCGCCAGAGACTCATAGCAACAGAGCGACATGATCTCATTCATTTTCAGTGCACCTGGCGACTTTCAGTGACATGAGCGTCAGCGACAGGATGTGGACGTGTCCAGCAATGGGCCGACCCAGACAGGATGTTTGAGCTCTCGGTTCAGAGAGAAGCCAAGATGCCGAGGAGTTGATTTTAATTGATTCTTTATCTTTGATGTGGTGCATTATGCACTGTTGTAATTTCTATACCTTTTTACCCTACAGAACATTCATTTCCTCATTTTATTTCAAAGCTTTAACCACCACTTCATAAACTTAAATAAAACTAAATTAAAATGTCCTCACATAAGAGACTGATTACGAAATACTGAAAACAGCATTTAACGGTCATTGCTAATTGGTAATTATTCCAGAATATACAGAATTTCTAGACAGAAATTCAGAGATCCAAGCTGAATAGAAACATCCCCACAAAGAAGCAGCAGCCAAGCTCCACGGAGATGTGCCACAGACCTTCTGCAAAAGAAATAAGAAACTAAATTTTCTAAAAAAATTGTCAGGATGCAATGCATTTATCTTACGATTTGTCTGGGAAAATCACATGAAGTGTAATTAAATTTGGTCCAGCAGGCATGATTTAGTAAAGCTCATTGAGGTAAGAGTACGCAGGAGCTTAGATTACATCTGACCCTGACTTCACCTTAGGAACTCGGAAAAACTCAGACAAAAACCGTCTCCAAGGGAACAATGCATTACTTAATCAACTGATAACAAACTCAGATAAGGTCCCAATTCCATTAGAGACCAAAATATCTCTCCAAGTTCTTGTTTGTATCTTTGAGTTAGTGAAGCTATATTTTCAGGCTTCAGAAGGGTGGGTTTGAGCTTTTTAATGAGGTCTTCTGTTAGATGTGTCGGCAGAATTGGACAGCGAGATGGAGGTACTACCGTTAGGGGCGTTTTATAATGTCCACAGTCTCACAAATAACTCTAGCTTTAACAAACATTCCAAACAAATAATCAGCACACAATCACTGTCCATGCTGCGGCTTCCTATAATGGCCATTTCGAGGTTCATTTAAATAAACATGAGTGCTAAATTAATGACAAAAACAACGCTCGCGTTATCCACTTTATCAGAGAGACATATAACCATTATGCCCAGATATACACTCTAATATCCTCTCGCATGGTTTACAGCATAAAAAAGGAGAAGAAGGCACAGCAAGGCTGTCTATAATGGAAATAGCTGCTTTTTCACTGTTTGTTTGATATTATCTCGCCTGGCGTTATCTTTTAATAATTGAGCATAAAGTCGGAAATGGAGCAACTTGGATCAACAGCAATGAACTGATGGCTGTTGTTAATAAATAATGCAATCAGCGCTTAATGCACTGGGGGAATACACAGCCTGCTGTGATCCGAATAGTAATTGAAAAGCCAACAAGTAATGCTGTAATGAAGAGCACAGACAAATGCCAGTTTACAGTGCTCCATAGTTTTTCACTGTATGCTAAAAACATGCTTCACTGGATTAAATGACTCAGGCTTAAGACAAACACTTAAAAAAAGAGGGCATTTTAAACAGCCTAAATAGTTTAACTTGGACCAGATCAGACACAATCCTTGCTGCTCTCTGCATATTGACCTTTACAGATCTAAGAGACTCATTTAAATACAAAATGCAAAAAGGTCAAAATATTTAATATTTATAATAAGCTAATTTATTCAGATCTGAAGCAAACCCCTGCTCATTTTATGATCCAACACCATATTCCAACTGAGCTTGTGTTAACAAGAATTATTACAATAAAAACTACAATAAAGAGTTTTACAAATGGGAATTTGCAAAAACAAATGAAACAAACTACAAATTCTTACTAGAATACAAATATAAAAAACTATACATCGCAAAAGCATCACAAAGAAAATTACTATTCCATGCTGGATAATTTAGTGAGTCATCTCACCAGGTCTTCTGACTGTCTGTTTATTCTGCTTAAAAAGCCGCCCAATTAGACAGGAAGGGGCATCTAATGATTATGTCATACAAACAACCCTCAGTTTGCTTTTTGTATTGTATGTGACATTCAGGATTGGGTAAATCTAAACTCAGTGACATCACAATAATGAAGCAGCATGCAGAAAAGGAATTACAGCTAATAATGACAGCTGTCTACGTAAAAACACACTTGAAAATTCGATGTAATTTTGAACAGATCCTGTCCATTTTGCTAAAGTAGTGAATTTACTGCTACAGTGAATGTAATTAAAATGAAACGTTTGTAGCATGTCAGTTTTGCTGTAAACATTTCAGTTATTAACAGTATTGGAGTATCAAGTAAAATAATAACTGCATGACAAAACAACTAAACTTTGTGTTATTTTAGGTATGGTGTTGTTTTTTTTATTAAATTGTGGCCTACTGGTTAGAGAGTCGGACCTGTAACCAGAAAATTGCTGGTTTGATACTAGCAGGCAGCAACTGAGGTGCCCTTACCCCTTATTGCTCCCTGTGTGCTCTCTGTTCACAGCTTGCTGTGCGTGTGTTTGTGTGTGTTCACTCCTCACCAGTGATGAGTTAAATGCAGGTCACATTTCAAGTATGGGTTACCATACCAGTACAATACATAACTTTCACCACCCTTCACTTATTATAGTCAGTGGGTGTCATTGTAGGTAGATGGAACAATTTGCAGTACAATATGAGATCACAACTACGATAAAATTATGATATAAGAAACAAAAATCATAAAAAAATTCTAAAGAAATAACTATTAAAACCAAATTGAAAATCAAAACAAAAAAGGAAGAAATGAACCAGTTCCTGTAATTTCTAGCACGACACCACAACACGTCTGTATATAAGGAAAACAAAACTGCTCAGTAACATTACAGTTACAGCCATTTAAAGTTTACTAGACGTTTAATACATAGATAATATATTACGTTTCACTGAGGGTGGGGCTACTCAGCGCAATATCACAGAGACAGAAACCAAGCAACTGACAAGTGTCAAAGTCAAGGCTGGTTAGGAACAAAAACTAACCTGGAAGCTTTATCACTTTGTTTTCTCATGTTATGACTTAGTAGTTGTGGTAGTTGTAGTACATGTACAGTAAATTCCACTGTTTGGTTGTAGTGGTTGATTTTAATAACCAATTAGGCCTAACACATTCTAAAATATTCATTAAAAATCTGCCTTCAGTTAGCTTTAACCCTTAAATGTTTAAAAAAAAAACTACAAATGTACCGTGAACCGCTTTTTATTAAGTATGTAAGTGTTATTTTTTTCATATTTTTTAGGGATAAAAGTCTTGTCCTTATTAGGAGTCTTTGACGAACTGGACTCCAAAGCGTGTTATTTATGAATCTGTGGAATGCAGTTAGTAACTCAACCTGACACTAAAATATTACGAAAGTCTCGGTGAGAGGAATTCTGAACCCTGTAATGTGATACAAGAGGACACATTATTAACAAAACTGAAAATACCTTCAAGAAGCATACGTTTTAAAATAAAATAGTATTAAATGGGAGAATGACAGAAAATGAAAATGTCATGAATGAAAGAGCAGAAAATTAATGAAGAAGGAATATATCTTTACATAAGGCATAAGTCAGAGCTTGCTGTTGATTTCTTCAGATTAGGGTTTTATAATAGGTCCCCATTTTACTCTGTCCTAATAACAAATGTCCTAATTAAACTCATTGTTGACTCTCTGCGAGATCGAATTAAGGTTCCTCCTGGCTACAGCATATTCAAAATACTATATGACTCATTCTGGACCAGAATATGAGCACACTTAAAAAACAACAGGCTGAAACATGACACATCTTCAACCGCAAACATGTCACACATCAAGGACCCCGCGCAGCTGTGCTTATGACAGACCCCAGACACAACACAGTGTCATCCGTCTACCAGGGGCATGACGGCAGCGGACAGTCACCCCTGATGAGACGCTATAAAGCTTTTCTCCATTCTTCAGGTTCCTGCTGCCAAACAGCGATACTGTAGCAGTGTGGTGAGGCAACTGTGAGGTAAATTCAATCTGAGAAGGGTTAGGTGACAGGTTCAATCAGTCACCACCTGATTGTGCCTTTTCTTAGATTGAGGTCTGGAGGTGAGATGAAAAATAACACAGTAATTTGTTTCTGAAGCATTGCTGTTAGGTCTCTTAAACTCAGAGTGCCAATATCTGAAAAAAGCCCATTGGCAAACAGAAAGCGAGATGTTCACCTGATGATTACTTGCACTGTGCTACTGTTTACAGTGAGGGTTTTTCTGTCGGGCGGTTTGCGTTTATGAATCAACATTTCTCTCTGTCTGAGATAAATAGGGACGAACTTCGCTGCTGCTCTGTCAGAGTTAATCTACTTTACAAAAAAATTCCAGCAGAAAATAACTCCACTTTAAAGCAGTTTTCAGAGAGACACTTTTACAAAATCCATAGAACTGCCAACTGGTTGTTGAATTACTGCTGGGTATGAAGCAGGAATGTTTACACACTTTCTATGATATAGATTTCACACTCTATTTCCGCGATGCTAAGGTAAATCTACTGAACGCATGCTGTGCCTGGATATGTACAGAATATTGATATTTAGGAAAGAAATAACACTGCTGAAGGACGACGACGAAGTTTGTTTGACTAATATAAACCTCAGGGGAAACGACAGGATTACACGGAGAATCAGACTAAGATTTAAGTCAATATGTACACACTGTACTGAACATTTCCTCTCACAATTACTCAGGAATCCAAACTCTACATTTAAAAATAAAATATTTTAATTAATAACCAAAAATCACACAGACGAATTGATTCATATTTCGTTTAAGATTCACCTAACAAAGAGCAACAGTTGGGTTGAGGAGGTAAATCCTATTTTCTCCATACAAAATTTTCAACCGGAAAATTCGATGGTACAAAGAAAATTGTATTCAAGACTTTTGAAACAACTTGTTTTGTGAAAAGTGCTATACAAAATAACACGAACTGAATTGACTAAAGGGCTCAGAAATGATTGTTTACTCCCATGATGCATTGCCAGTGACAACTAAATATCCCTACATTATCAAATACCTTATACTGTATATATCTGAATACTTGGCAATAATATTATAACCAAACGTTAACTTATAATATTGTTTATATACTTAGAACCAATGACAATAGGCCAACTGTTCTCATTGTTTTGTCATTTGCAAAGAATTATGGGATGAATAATTCATTGCCTCATAAAAATGTCTTGAATCTTCACGTTTGTATGGCTTTTATTATTTTTAGTTCCCTATAAAGAAAATGAATGGGAAAAATACTTAGGAGAGCAAGACCGCTGAAAAGTGGGCAGTCAGTCACTGTTATGCTCTATAGGGGAATAATTTATATGAGGAAAAGAAAAATCTGTGGCCAGACAACCACGACCAGACACACTACCTCAGTGTGTGTTACAGACAGGAACCACACAGACACCAGAAACACAACTATGATCGTTCCTATCTACCTCAAGGATCACATGACATCATTCATCAGTCAAATTGCCCCCTGATTGGTCCACTTAGCGCTTCAAACAGATAAGCTGGAGAAAAATGACACAGGTTTGAATTACATCTGCTTGTTCTGAGTCACACACTGAGAACACACTATTCTCCTGAACTTGATCAACCCAGTCCAAAAGATCCAGGTGTGATAAGAAGGACCGTTCCATTACGCAAACAGCAAACCAGTCCTCGGTTGTTTTGTTTTCACAGGTTTTACACTGGCATGTTTCGCCATGTCTGCTGTTTAACTTGCTGATTCAATGGTTTTCTTGCAAGCCGAAAGCTATCATTAAACAGATTCAAAAATCAAAAAGTGCTTCCGTCCTTTATAATCCTCAAATTGAAGCTTGTGTATTTATGTACTTACAAGTTTGATTTCATTTGAGCTGCTGAAAGCACCAATGAGGAGAACTCGAGCAGAACTCCTGACAGCACATCACAGCTTGATATGAGGCTCATGATGGCCTGTGATTCCTGCCTGCTGTGATGCTCGCTCTCCATCACTGATTAATTCAAGCATCAGCCCATTTAGAATAACTATGTCATATGTCAGTGGTGCTTTTTTCTGTTCAGAGTATAATGTAAGAAAATCACTGTGTATTAGCATCTTATGTAATACAGTTCAGTCTAATTCTAATATAATATTATGGACTTCAGGTTGAAGAAGATCGTTTTTAAGGAGGCTTATAAAAATATGTGTTCCTTTGGGTATCCGGTTATATGATTCCTTCTGTACTCAAAAAACAACAACATTACACTGTAAATTGCTTGGTTGGCAAAGAAGCCCAGAGCAGATTCCTATTATTCTGTCAGAAAACTAAATTCTCTATGTTCTCACACAATCAGAACATGTGAAGGGGAACCTGTGAACAGCTGGGGACTGCAGAGCCATCTCACACAAAAAAAGTCTGCAAAGCATCTCCCCCTTTTCTTGCAGTCAAAATGTATCCTGCCATTTTAATGAGAAAGCAATCGATATTACATAGCAAACTATTGACCTGTGGACTGTTCCGCGAAACTGCCAAAGATGCAATTTTCTCTGAAACGATAGCGTAGCTCGTCAACAAGTTTGCGTGTCGACCACCGTCTTCTGAGGTGCTTTTGTAAACAACAAATCAGGTAGCTGTCGAGGGACAAATCTATTAGCCGAGGAAACATTTCCTAGCGATAGGCCCTGCTTTCACAATATTACGAAGACACTGCCTTTGATCTCTGTAATAATGCTGAGGGCTGTGTGATGCGTTCAGAAGCCATTGTTACACTATTCTGTAGCTACTGATATTTTGCTATCACACTCTGTTTCTATACATACAGAGCAATGCTGTGCTCAACGAGCATTCCCAGGTGAGTTTATGATCGGCTCTCGCTTTCAGCTGCGTTTCAGCACAATCCCTACAGCCATAAATTATAAACACAGTTTAATGTGTAGTTGTTAATGACTGTTGCTTCAAACACTCTATTTTCATAACCCCAGACCCAAAATTTCTGGCAACAGGCGTTTGGCTGGGAAACAAGAGATAACAGCCAGTGATTGTCATTATATTATTGTTTGTAGGCAGACTGCGTGTTAATTAGATGTGAGGCACAGCAAATGTTAAGAAGGATGTTAAGAGCCGTCACAAAGCACACACAGTCTGAAGTAATGATCTGCCGGTGGGACACTTTTTAGGGCAATGTGGAAAAAACAGTATTTTAAACAGTCCCACTAGCGAGTATACAGACGCGTGTGCGCGGATGAATCTGCCAACTTCAGAAGCAACCCAAGAAGAGACCGGTCAGATAGCATCCATGTTCTGAAAGGCAGCGGGCCTAATGCAATCACCATAAACAAATGTTTTTCACAGCAGTTGAGCCACATATCTCAAGAGAAACAGCAACACCTCTGCCAAGCTCCAAAAAATCGCAAGTCATTTTCGTATTTTGCAGATATAACTCCAGTCCCCTCAGTGGACAGACCGCTATCTGTATTTGACAAGCACTTCAAAGCCGTCCGCAAAACTGAAACAACTTTTCAAATGTATGCGCCTATGCTAGGAATCAGCACATCTAATGCAAGCTTTAAAAGATTGGACCTCTGTGTTATGTCTGCTGGTGAAGGTATTACTTAATGCACTATTGAACGGTAAGATACCGAAAGAATAAAGATAGCTGTCAGGCATAACAATGTGTCCTGAGGTTTCGGGTCAGCCCAGATCCCTATGGATTCACTCAACTCTAGGAAAATTCACATTGTGCACTAAAGCTCCTCCTTATTCCCATAAGTCTTATCTCTTTAAGTTCTTAAATGGAACGCTTGTCTGTCACTTACTTCACAGAGGGAGGGGAGTGGTAAATGCAAAAAGAGGACACAAGCTCGTCCAAAAACGATGAAGAACTTTACAGGAATGTAGCTAATGGAGGAATGAACGAAGCACTAATTTCTTGTTTGTTTGTGTTGTGAGTTAAGGGAAAAGCATGATGGGAAAGATGGAAGCGATAATACATCCATCTGTATGTGGGTGTTCTTCTGTTTACACTATTACGTGGTGCCAAAACTGGCAGTTAATAATAAGGGTAATTAACAGATGCTAAGATATGTAGCAGACAGAAAACATTAAAAAGATGAACATCATTCTACACCACATGCATTTAAAGGCTTTTCCACTCTGATACGCTAACTCGCTGTGCATAAATCTTACCACGATCTCAGTAAACTAAAGAATAACAAGTACAGTGCTTACAGTCAAAAATCTACCGTTTCAAGTTCACTAAATGTATTTTTAATCATCCACTAATTTATTCTTCAAACTCAACTTTACACTATCATTTATGATTAATGTATCTGCTTGCGCTCACTGTACATTACTGTACATACTGGACCACAATCCTCAACACATAAATGTATTTGTTTTACAACACCAATATGCCAAAGTGAAACATATGATTTACCGACTTACATGTGGGCTGAAAGTTATATAACAAGGATCCAATACAATATGTGATTGCACACTCATTAATACAAAATCTGTGTAGTTGTTATATCACCGGTGCAAATCATCAAAAGACAAATTACCCTCCAGAAACCTCATGCAATTATACATTTGGCAGATCTTAAATTCTGAACACACACAAATGCATCAAACAATAGACAGGCTTAAAGATGTTTTATACACCAATATTACTTGCGGCACCCAATAAGATCAAGCGCACAGGGATGAAAAGCAATTAGATATAAATGGGAATGTGGTAGAAATGATTATTCTGTAAGCATCAGGGAGCTGCGTTGAGTGTCTGTGATCCTGAACTAATAGAGGTGATGGACACGCAGGGCTTAACGCAGTGCCGAGTGCATAAAGGTGAGTTATCCCCAGCGTCCTGCCCGCTGAATTCAGTGTCAATGGATGGATTGCAGGAGCAGTTGCTTAGGCCTGGAGATCCCTGAACCAATAAGACAGCCACTTCACTGATCCCCGCGAGATCTCGCCGCCACCAACCGGAGGCATTAGCATGCCGATTTCTGGTGGGTGGTGGGGGCGGGTGTAATTGAAAAGTGTGGCACAGACTACAGATCTAACGTGCGGCTCTGCTCTCCAGGGTAACTGCTGCAAAGATACCTAATACAGAGTCATAGATCCGTGCAAATACAAATGTACGCCATGGCACTGTTCCAGTGAGCTGCCTACTGTCTACATAGACAGCTTGCTAATGTAATGGAACCTCATGATTTGGTGACAGATGTGGAGGGCTCTACATTGATGCCTTGCGCTGCAAAACTGGCTCTTAGCGCATCGGACTTCACTCTCAATTGCTTTGAATGGACTAATTGATTTTAAGTTTGACGTTAGCATGTTGCTAACAAGCTAACAGCACAATTTTCCAATTAACATAAACACACATTATATGCAAATATTCAGCAAAATAATCATGACTGAACCATTTCCTATTGATTGATTTGTTATTGATTTCCGTTAAAGTACTGAATAAAATATACATTTAATATAAAGTTCATTCTTCTATGTAAGCAGCTCACTAGGTTCAGGAGCAGTTCCGCTAATGTTTATACACAAAGGTGATGCATACATATAAAATGCCTGAAGGCTGTGTGTCTGTTGTCAAAGAGCATGATGGGATGGGGAGATCTCTGCTCCCCATGCCTGCAATAGTAATGATGCCCCAGGCAGCACCCTTCAGCCGAGCCTGTCCCAACTCCGGCTCCCTGTGCTATTAATTATCCAGGGCTGATGACAGCGTTCCACTGGCTGGACAACAGGACACTGGACAAATGTGATCAATATATCGGCACAGAGTGACACCTCCAACTGTGCAGAGCGTAACTGCATTTTATGCGCGACCTCACCAGTTTACTGTAAAGAACAGAAACAGCTGGGAATTGCTGCCATATATTGAAGCTATTGTTGCCAGATATTGAAGCCAATGACTCCTGACCCAGACCTGCAGGTATGCTATAACTACCTACTGTACAGACAACCTAGCAATACCCAGGAATCCATCCAAAACACCCCAGTAAGGCAACACCCTTCAGAGCAACGATTCCAGCTCACAGGTTTTGTGAGGCAGCTGGAGGTGATCTCTATTCACATCAGTAGGTTCTGTTTAAAATGATAAAGCAATCTGTACCTTAAGCACAACACAGGCAGCAGGAGAGGAGGCCATTAAAATGCCCAGAAATCAGGCTGGTCAGTTTGGCTGTCATTGACAAATAGCCTTCTGCATGCCTGTTCTTTCCTTTGTGCTGGCTAGTGCAGCCGGCACAGATTTCACAGCTCTATTACAAAGAGACTTAAATATGCATGTAGGAAGCCTTCATCTTCCTTTCATCATCGTAGGGTAACAAGCAAAGCTATGAACCGCACACAAAAAGGGTTTTGCGAGCTTCCTTTTCAGTTTTAGAAACACATTTTGATGTTTTCTGCTGGTCAACATCGCTCTCCAGAAACAGTTCATCGCCATATTTATTTCGGTATCTCTGTTCCAGTTCTTAACTTTACTTCGGGGCTCTTTAAACAGTCTGCGAGGTTCAGACGCAATAAACAGGCTCCCAGTAGACATACAGTGCAATCAAACCGCATCAAGAAACAGCAGGCAAAAAAAACGTGTCATTTCCTGCTTTCTGATGAGACCGTACTTATGTCTACTTGTGCTTAAACATGCCCGGATTCTAAAGGTTATCTGACGTTGGGCTGATACACACAGAGGAAAAACTCTCAAGCTAAGTGGGGCATGTAATTACCATCATTTTCATAATATTACTTGTTTTTCCAAGGACGGTTCCTGGAGAAACTTCAAAACAAGGTTCCGCAAGACGTTGATGGATTTGACAGACGTACGGTAGTCTTGCTAACCTTTCTTTATGCCTGAAGGACAAACCCACTGATAATTGCTGATGGTTTTCTCTGCCCTTTTCTAGATTTCTTTCTTCTCTTGTTCTCAGCTGACTGTTATGATTTTCAGCAGAAGAGCTTAGATGTTTAAAAGAAGCAACCGGAGGAAGGAGAGCGCGATCAGATGACCGAGAGAGCGAACAGTTTAATCGATAAATGCTGGAGAAGGGCCGCAACACTGTTTGCATAGAGGCCAGATGGAGAGAGCTGTTGAAACCTCATATGGGCTGAAATCATGTTCCGAGCCACTAGGGACACATCGTGTTTATCCGCGAGGGCGGGGAGCGGCGGGGGCTTCGGCTTTCCTGGCATTCCTCGCCCATTACTGACTCACAGAGGAACCTGTCTGCCAAGGCTGTAAATGCTCCAATACATCTCAGCAATATTTGCTCAGAGATGTGTTTAGCATTTAATTCAAGTGTTAATCAATTGCTTTTCATCAACAAACAAACAAGTCTGTCACCGCCGTGAACAACGAATGGGGGAAAAGAACAACCGCGTTCCGTGAATGATTTAATTCAGTGAAGTTACACTCTCCCTTTTTATTAAGAGAGAATGCTTGACCAATCGCTGTGTTGTTTTATGTTTCATGCCATGTTATGACTTCAATCGCTCTCTCCCTGTGCTGCAGCAAAGGCTGGAAATCAGCTTGATTTGGGCCAATGAGCGTGATAACAGTTTGCCTTTAAGTTACCAACTAGGGTGATATGTAACAGTCAAAGACAAAAAATGTGAAAACTTTTGTTTCATTTAACTTGTCTCGGATGCTTCTCGTAAACTTCCTTGGGAGACATGAAAACAGAGCCAAATGAGACAAGCTGAGTGACAGGGCTATACCAAAAATGTAAACAGCACAACTCTAATTTGGCTTCGAAAAAATACTGAAATGTTGGACTTGCAATGGCAGATTGTGGTATCTTAGCAAATCTAAGCATAGTTTGAGATACTAAGGTATTTTTAAAACTTAACATTTCAGTCAGTCGTTAATTAACATCGGCGCTGTCTAGGAGAAATACATGAGATATTAAAGAGACCCTATTTGATCCCATGTTTCCAACGGGCTGTGCACACTGCAAGCGAGCTGTATAAGATAACTGGAACACTCCAGTCGCACTCAACAACATTATATAAACTGCAAATCACACTCCTGCACTGTAGACCGTTTTGTTGACTATAACGGAAATGTTTCCGTTTTATTGTATCGCTGGCTCTCAGTGTAGATGGGGTGTTAAGAGTGATTCACTGAACTGGTGTCAGAGCCTCCGCACGGTCGGGTCCTGGGCTCTCTATCTTATTTATATGAATGCTTCAAGTCTGAGAATATGCCCCAGTTCACACCTGCCATTACTCTGCTTGATTGGTACACCTGAGACGGCTCTAGAACAAACTGCACAAACAGAAGTAGCAGCTATCACACAGCCGAAGGCGAGAACTAAGATACACGCGTTCTCATTTTCAGATTTAAAGGCACGGCACGCTTATTTATATAACACATTTCACATGCAATGGTACTTCAAAGTGCTTCATGTAGAGAAAGAGATCACCACGAAATGAAAATTTTGTCAACATTTACTCAACCCTCATGTCATTCTAAGGTGTTAGAGACTGACAGCCTCGGTCGTCATTCACTTTTATTTTTGAGAGAGAAAATCAGCGTCAACATTCTTCAAAATTTCTCCTCATGCTTCACACAAGAAAGGAAGTCATACCGGTTTGGAATGACATGAAGATGTGCAAATGACAGGATTTTATTTTCGGTGAACCGTCCGTTTAATTGTCAGCTCTCAAAACAACCCGCAAGAAGACATATCTGCTAACTGTGTGAGACAGGAGAGCTCAGCTGTGCTTGGTTAATCACAGTTAGAGATGGCCCTCAAGAGGGGAGCTATATCTACATCCTGGTTAGCTGAAATCTTACATTCTTGAGACAATAGAGACAACATCGAATAATCAAACGTCTGTTGGTTGACACTGATTAAAGCGAAACGCTGGCACAGAACAGAGCTGCTCTTCCTCCAGTATCTGTGATTTCTGCACGCTGCATTACAAGTAACAATCAACAACATGTAAGAACATACATTAAATGTATGTGAAGTGTGAGTAAAGACCAAACAAAACTATTTCTGAGGGGAGTTCTGAGTTAAAGGGACTTATTCATCAGAGAGAGGGAGAAAGAGATCAATAGAACAAAATAAATGAATTTGCAAGAAAAAGCTATTTTGGAAGATTGATCTCTGTTTGTTCTTAGGGAAACTACATTTCATGTGACCCTTGCAAAAATTAAACAAAAAACTGAGCAAAAAAAACATCAATTTAAAAAATTTGTATGAGAAAACATGAACTTGCAGCAAATGAAATGAGAACAAGGGTTTACAGGATATTTTTAAAAGATGATTCAAACAAATCCAAAGCAAACAGGAAATGTGGGCTGCACCTGATATTTCTGTATGAATCAGTCTCTTTTCACCTAAACGTACACTAAAAAACCTCAATTCAATTTCAAGCCTGACATTTTGTATTTTATACCTAAAAATAATGGTACACAGGCAATGCAGGTAAAAGATTCAGAAGCTTTCGTCAGAATTCCTTCATGAAGTATGAATAATACTTTATCATCCTTTTTCCAAAAGTAGGGCAGGTAAGCAAAAGTGAGTCATAAAAGTTCAGAAATATTTTAGCAACCAGCCAAGGAGACAAAAATACACATTGCAACACAACATCCCACAATATACCTTCAGTTTGCTGATGAATTTTACAGGATTTTACGACACATCGCTTACGTTTGAGTTTTTCTACAGCACTGGTGTGAAAACCAAATTGTCATTCGCCGCTGTGGCACCTTAATGTATTCAGTGTTAATGTTCCCTGCATAGGGAGCAACAGCTAATGACAACCATGGCAAGTGGGGAAAAATACCCCGCTGCGGGGGCAGATGCACACCTTGCCACATTGTAGTCAGCTTCACACATAATGAAATTGATTAGTCTAAGCACACCTCCCATTATCTGCCCCTGATAAAAGGAATTAGGATCGGGACCCTGGAATGAGGGAACGCCACTGGGCGCTCCAAAATATTCCTTACAGTCAGAGTTAAAGATAAAAGATGCAGCACAAACCAGATGTATCGGGCTTCCCGCAAGCCTGAACGCCACAGCTGTCGCTTCAACTTCAGGTGGTATAAAGAGGTTTTAAGCATTTAAATTTGGGTGAGTGAAGAACGTTTACCTATGCGTTGACAGGACCACCTAGACTGTCATCTCACAGTTCTGTTTCTCCCTGAGACCACACAAAGTGGCTGTATTAATTGAAAGCGTTCCCTCATTCATAATTCATACGCTCAGGAATGATAGATCCCAAAGCTGCCACTGTCTCTCTCTCGCCTTGGCACTCCTTTCCTCTCCTGTTAAAGTTTCTATAATATCAGCTCAGAGACTCCATCAGGCACACCACTTACATAAGAACCCTCTCAGGTCGTCCCACTATGTCTCAATCAGGAGAAACTTTCGTGTTTTTCACCTCACCACATCACACGCTCTTCATAAGATCCACAAAACAGCACTGGAGCGCAAATCAGATCCATTTCAATACAAACTGCCCAGACAACCTGTGCTAATCCACAGTCAGTGAGGAAACATGCAAGCCTTACCTCTGCCGACGCTCCCTGCTGACAGCCTGCAAGAGCGAGAGGGAGTGCAGGAACGTGTGTGTTTGAGAGAGAGGGGCGAGCGAAGTCGACAGAGAGAAGAGGGAGAAGATAGCGACTGCCGATGTGACAGCGCGCAGCTCATTGCTCTCTCTTCACTGAGAGTGCTGGAGCTTGTGGAGGTGGTCCTTCTCACTCCTGTGACATCTGCTTCTCTCTTTAAACTCATTGGCTAAGAGGGATGATTCCTATTTAGCCACCCCCGCTGCCTTTAAGTAACCCCCTCCCTTTCCAAACAATTGCTCTCTCTCACTCTCTCTCTCTCTCACACACACACATCTTTTCTTTCATGTTCTTCTGCCGGTTTTCATCTCAATCTCAGTTCATCACTGTTGTCAGGTTTAGCTTTGGCGCACACATGGTGCCCCCTCACTGTGCAACAATATTGTGGCCGTCTTTTTTGTTTCTCTACAATAAGTGTCTTTTTATTGTCTCACACACACTCCTTATATTCCTAATGGTTTTTCCACAATGCCTTAAGATATTTCCAGTCCTGACTTTGGAAAACAGATTTGCTCACTTTCTTTTTGACCATAAAGAAGAGTTTTTAACAAAAAAAAAAACAGTAGAAAATGACAGAAAATGAAAAGGCTTTTTAATCTTTGGCTCTAAAATGTCCAAAGAGATGTGAAACATTCTCCAGTTCTCTGCTTTTATTCCGCAGAAATCTTTTAAGAGCCTTTTTGAAGCTCTGCGCTGTATTTGTGCTTTCTGAAATGGTAATTTATTACATGAATTAACCATCACTTACAGGAATATCTATAAAGCACCAGATGCAGGTGACATTTACATGTGAGCGGTATTGAGTTTCATAGAACAGCGCAGAATTTTCAGGTGAGCAGTTCTTATGCCCCATTAGCTCAACAGGATATGCATTCAATATACTGTACATTATGTGTGCATTAGGTTCTGTGTACAGTTTATGTATGTATGTAGTGTGTAAAGTTGTTTATAGTGTAACAGGAGGGGGGCACATATAGGAAGATAAGCAGTGCCATTATTAGCACTGTTAATGTTTGCATGCAATATAAGTGATACAAGTATTTGTTAATATAAAAATGACATTATAGTTTAATCTATGTTGATCAATGCTAATTTAAGTAAACCTCAATAAAAGACACTCAATGACACACAAATGATTGCAAATAGGGAACGCAAAACATTACAAAGAATTTTCACATTTTCTGTGTTGCATAAACTATTGCTATTTAACATACTGTATAATGAATTGCTTCAGGGTCACTACCTTTAAACCAGAAGACTTAAGGGCACCCCCACCTCAAAAATCCTAATGTAACCCTGGCGCTTCCCCACAGTAAATCAAAGACTCAGTATATACTGTATGCTGGGCGACATATTGATTCTTAAAACATGATGGATTGTGCTGATAGCACTAGAGAACGATACCACAGCTCATATGGCCAGTGTAGTGTTCTGCTGTATTTCAGAAGAACCTAATTATTTTCTGACATTTACTTTATCTTATTATTATTTACTTATTTTAACGTGCAGAGCTGACGCACACCCATCGTCAACAATCGCACACGAACACGATTTAATATTAGATCAAATCAAGACTGGCTCAGTACTGGTGATGATATTTATGGTACATCCATCTCATTCACTGTATTCCAGATTCTCTGGAGCTACACTATTGCTTTGTCTGAGGAAAAGTCCACTGTTTATAAGCTGACAGTCGTCCCCTCCACAGTTGCTTGGGAGGCCCTGTTTGAATTCACACAAGTGCAAAAGGACTTTCTGAGCTACAGTACAGCAAGTCATAATTTGAATTCCCAGAGACTGGGGCATTTTATCTTGTATGTTCTTTTATTGCTTAATTGTGGAAAATCATTATCCACTTATGTTGTATAAAACGTTTCCTGACATTCTATGTAAAATCTTTTGTGTTCCACATATGACACAATATCATAACAGGTTTGATTATATCATATGTCAAATAGGTATTCACCTATATTTACCACTATCAAAAAGTAAGACATTTTATTCAGATGTTTTGCAAATTGATAGCTATCTTATTAGAGAGGATTAAATATGTATGAAACAGCTGAGCAATGAGAAAACATGCCATTAGTGTCAAAACATCTGAAGTGTTTCATAACGTACTTTAAAGTTTTTCTCATCGAGCACTCATTTCCATCACTACAATAAAGTGCAATACATTTTACAAGATATTCCAGCAAGACTTTTAAGCAGAGTTTGAGACGAACAAAGGCCGTCTGTGCAGGAAAGCATCAGTACAGCACAACACAGAGTCTCTCTGAAGAGTCCAAATGTCACGTGACACACAAACATCCCAATCACCAGTGATTGTTAAAGGAAATAGCCATATTTTAGACTGAGCAAATGACAAAGGGGGTTAGATGGAAAGCGAGATAAGAGAAAGCATTTGACAATTATTTGTGATCATATCTCTTCATGCAGGTAGTCTGGAAAGCCTGTTATGTCATACAATAAAGTAGGGCTGCTTGACAGATCAGAGTTTTCATGAACAAATGCTACAAGTATAAAGAGGCCCTTTGATCTGCCCACTGTTTCTTGGGTAAAGTGGTAATTGGCAAGGCTACTGATAACCTCCTTGAACTCCTGTCGCTGTTTTTTGATTCCCATCTGCTCTTTCTGTCCTTTTTGCCAAAGAATAAATATGCTGTGCTATAATTGGAACACTCTCCGATGCCTTAGGAGGTTCCAACTTGCCATTTGCAAGTAGGACATGTGCCGGTGTCTGTTCGACAGAAGCCGGGAGATAAAGCAGACCGGCCAGTCGGTTGTGAGTTACATACAGACTCAGCAAATTACCGGGACAGCTGACAGAGACCACAACACTTTTTCTGTAATCGATTACCAAAATGTGTCTTGAGGTGGTATTAAGAAAGCAGGCTTTAGTATTGAAAATACAATCAAACCTCTTAACGTCATAGTACATACTGTGATGAAAACTCGCTCTGCATTAAATATTCTAGCATGGATATCCAGAAAAAACACTAATGTAATGAACATGTTTTTACCAGGAACTGCCTTTCCTTCCTAAGAAAACAACATGCCGTTACATGATGCCGTCCGCGCAGCCATGCATTTCAAACTAAAGTGAGTTTTAATTGGATTTCGAGAATGGATAGCCATTCTAAAAAATAAATGTTCCAGTTACAACCAAGAAGGGTTTTTGTGCCTGTAGAGAAGTCAAATCACACAACAAATCAGTTTTTTATTTTTCAAATCTGTAGTTTTAGGACAATGAAAACAACCTAGAAATAAATATATTGATCATATAATAAATATACGAACGTATAACGTAACGTCATGAGCTTTGATCTTTAAAACATTTACATTTATGCATTTGGCAAATGTACTTAAAGAGACTCACAATGCATTCAGAGTATACATTCTATAAGCTGCATGCATTTCCTGTGAACCGATGATGTTAAGGTCACAGGTTTAAGTTCCCAGAATGCAACTGTATACCTTGAATGCGATGTAAGTCTGTAGGTTATAGTTGGTCATGTGGGTTGCTAGTGCAATGCTGCACTGTTGAGCTACAGCCAAATCATATAGCCAAATCAAGAACCTTATATAATAAAAAGAACCATTGAAAAACACGTATTTGAGAGTGATTACAAACTGTGATTCCTGAGGTAAAAGTGAGAATCTATATTCTCTCTTCCTCTAGGATGACTCATCCCCAGGCGCAACTGTCACGTATCGTCATTAATTCTTGTTGCTATGATAGACATACGGTCATCGTTGAGAAGGCAAGAAATATACCACCTCACAAACAACATGCAGTATGTGCTTAACCAAGACAGTGCAACTAAATTAAGTAGATAACGCTACACTGGCATCTGTGGAATTAAATGAATTTCAGTTCACGTATAGATCAAAATGAAATTCCAATAGATAAACATAAAAACCTGATTAAACTTTGACCAATCAATGAGGAGAATTAATCACGCCCAATGAATCCAGTTAATGTGTAACATCAAGCAAAGTAATGTTTACCTTTGCTCAGTTTATAGTCAGATTTTCGCTGGCTGAGGGTGAAAAGCGATTGTAATAACAGCACCATGGCCAAGGGAATCAGTTTTTCTATAATGCTGGCTAAAGAGAGGCCTCTACCTCACGAACACACACAAACACTTTCCAGTGCCTGATTCTTTGTGTGCGTTTAAGCCGTTACTGCAATTCGCGAACCTCTCGCTGCGCCTCAGATCTCTCGTGCCTTCATTTTTGAGGTATAATGACTTCAGATTTTTGCATTTAACATCTTCACTGAAAGGAAGCCAGGTTACAAGGGGACGCACACCACTGAGGCAATTGTAAAATGCAAAACACTTCTCTACCCCACATCAGTACAACGGGGTGTACTCACATCAGTACTCAAGATGACTTAAAATTACTTACATTTATTTCATAGTGTTTTATTATTTTATAACAATTATACACCTTTTTAGGACCAAGCTCTAGAATATTTTATTGGGTAGAAAATGGGTGGGAAGGGGCTTCAAATATTGTTATAAAGGTTGAGAATTTTTGGTTATATATGTGATCTCTGTTCCCTGCTGAACGAGCCCAGGATATCCGGGTATAAAAAAATATATACATATAATATAAAACACCTATTATTAAAGGGTCCCCATGACCCCTAAATATCCAGGGTGGAGACTGGCATGCAAATTCCACTCACAAATTTTCATTGGGCTTTTAAATAAAGACCAGAGGTGGATGGGGTTCCTAAAAGCAAACCCCAGTGTCACATCAACACAATGTTGAAGTGAGTGACAGAGAGGTGCCCTACATGCACCCTACAGCCCCATCAGTATGGCTTAAATACCCCTTATCAACACTAAACAAGACGTGCTCCCTGAAATTTATAATATACTCAAAATTATTAATATTAACAAAGTGGCCATTATTACAATGACTCACTTTTAAACAAAATACAATGAATATTGTGGGCGAAAAACAGACTGGGCATACAGGTAGCTTTCTCGCCCTTTTAATGAAACACCTGAGCCTGTCTGGGAAATTAGAGCTACCTAACAATAAATTTATTTTTAAATCAAATCCAGATGGGACATATAATACAAGTAATTTGCAGTCTCTGTACAGCAAAATTCATATATCATAAAAACTGATGAAATACTACCCAAGAGCTGTCTGTACCAACCTTAATGACATGTTATGACGTACAAATAACAAAGACTTAGCAAAGCTAAATGGAAATCTTCCCAACTGCCCCCCGGGGCACTTACCTCTGATTGGGAAGCACTGCTGTAGGATAACTAAATGAATTGGCAAAATTAGGTCTAGAAAGAGCTCTTTATCCTAAGAGCCAGAGAAGTTTTTTTAAGAGCCGAGTTTTCTTTATCACTTTGCTGTGTACAAAGCTTTCTAATTAAGAATTCCCATTGTGAGGGAGACAGGTAGCTTATCATTTGTTTGGATATAAAACAAATCACTAAGCTGTTGACTTTCACAGAGTCACTGAATATCATCACATGGGAATCGGATATATCATTTACATCAGTCAGAGCAGCTTCGATAAAGTCAATGTTTAGTGTTCTAACTAAAATCTACAATCAAGCTCATATCATTCAGACCAGTGATGACAGGCATGTATCAGAGATCTGTTTTAATTTGTTGTTGATTCTTATAGGGCGAGTAAATTATATTTAGTAGTTTTTTCCTTATGTGTTTCTAGATTTCAGTGCAGTATGCCAGAATTCAACATTTACACTTTGTAATCTCTCAGGTTTAATTTAATAATGTTTATGCCTTTACGACTTACAATTTCAATTTCAATTTGCATTATGAATTTGCATATAATTTCCTGTTAAGTGGCTCCTTCAAGCAATACTAGTACACAGTATTTTATAATGGGACATGAGGGAGAGAAGGCTGAAGGATATATATAACAGCTATAAATTCATGTCACCAAAGGCAGGGAAGCAATGCATTTTACTTACGAAAAGAAAGGCAAGTTTTGGATAGTAATGGAGAACCAGGGCTGAGAAACATAAATTATAAATGCAAAATACAGGATATCATTTTATTTGCCATTAATTTGACTCGTATATCTATTTGAACATAATGTCTCATTTTATGTGACGTCTCTAATGAAAGTATGAACCATGAAAGCTTTAACCATGAGGAAAAATGTTATGAGGCAAAATCAATGTACATTTTAATAGAAATGAGAAGTACAAACAACCTCTTCAACATGTTAATGAAGTCAGTTACTTCCAATAGTCCTGTAAAGTATAAACCGACGATTTCATAAGCACCTTCTTTGTATAGTGACGGCAAAGCGATGTTTTAACCGACGTGCTCTCATTAAATCATAACCCTTGCTCTTCCGCTAACCTCAAAGCATCATTAATTAGCATTGAAGAGAACAGCAAGCGGGATTTTGTGTGATTTTAGCACCTGCCTGCAAAATTAGCACTTAACAGGCACTCTGTGTGAGTGGCGAAAGGAAGAGCGCGAGGCTGAGGGGTGTTGTGGGAAATAAGACATCACTGGGATTTGTACGAGGCAAAGCTGGCTGCAAAGAGATGTGTATTCAAACACATTTTACTGATGTTTACATGCATCATGCACGCACGGTTTCCTGCTGGCCTAGTTTTCATCGCTGTTGCCTGTCATCACCCACCCTGCATATCTAAAGCACTTATTTAATGTTTACCAGGGATATGATGGAGTGAAGTACAGTGTGGATTAAAGGAGTCCATCACTGGAGTCCTAAAATTCAGCCAAGTACTTGTTGCAAAAAACTACTGTAAAAACACAGCTGCTTTATTTTATTATTAATTGCTTTGGGGTTTATTTGTATATACGTGTAATATACGTGTAAAATTTGATGCTATATTGTGTGCGATATTTGCACCGACAATAGAAGTTGAATAGAATAGTCAAACTGGGCCACTTTTATGACAATGACTGCTATTGAATTCACAAATGGAGCTCTTTATTATATATAAAATTTTAAACATCTTATTGTCCATAAAGGATTAATCTTGCAAGATAAGATTTATTTCACCCAGGCATCAAAATAAAACCCAACACTGGTGACAATCAACCAACAAATAATTTGGGGATAAAAGACACATTCAAACCTAGTTGCTAAAAGTGATAACAAAAATAACAACGGCAAAATTAACACCAGAAACTGACTGGGTCAATACAACTACATCATTTATTCCTGCCACAATGCATGCTGGGTGCCAGAATAGTTTAACCTGACAAAACCCTTCACATCCAGTCAATAAAACAGGGTTGCAAAGGTTCGGAAGTTCAAGTAACATCACTTTTTACAGCATGTGAATTTTACACAGAAAACTTTTATTATGAATTACATTATCCAAGTGATGATAAGTTTAAATTAAGAATTTATAAGCAGGCAGATGCATTTCAAAAGCCATTTTCTAGATAACAACAGCAGTTCTATGCACTGTAGAATGTAATGTACCTCATTAGTTTAGATCAGACTCATAAATGCCTAATAAATGCCTCAAGGATAAAGAAAATCTTTTCTCTCTTGATTAAATAACACTTGTCACTGAAATATCATATAATCATCAGCGTATGATATTCTCAGTATGAAAGTTGATACAGTGTAATACTTGTGATAAGGTACTATTTGTTGTTTCTAACATCTTCCTGGTTAAGCTAGTTAAGAAGCCTGGTGGAGACAGTGACCACAGCTTCACCAGTTGTGCTAGTGTCCAAAACATTGTAACCAACTGGTCTTTTCAACAGGGATCATTAACAGTCAAAGGCACCTGTCATTCAGTGTCAATCACAAGTTATTACATAGCTTTCCTGAACACTCGATTCTGATTGGTCAATGGTAGCACTCTGCGGTCAAATAATTTTTATAAACAATCTCTATATTTTGAAAAACCAACCGTTGCCCCAGTAACCAACCCCAGTAATCTGCTATATAGCTGGGTAAGCTTTCCATCTCTCATATTCCTTTTCTTCTCAAATACTGAAATTATTGCAACATTAATATTTCATATCTATTTTACATTTACATTTGCGCATTTGGCAGACGCTTTTATCCCAAGCGACTTACAGTTCATTCAAGTTATACATTTTTGTCAGTGCAAAAGATCAAACCCGTGACCTTTGTGTTGCTAGCGCAATGGTCTACCAACTGAGCTACAGGAACACTACTAAGTTATTTCTTTTGTTAAGAAGTCATTTATTTTGTGATAATGACCATCTGCACATTATTGCTGTTATACAGCTTACAGCTAAAGGTCTCTGGGACAATGCGGGATTGTGCAGTAACATGCACAGAACACAAGAATTATCATACATAAATGTGTGCCATCATTCTGGATCACAGAAATGTCGATATTCTCTAAAGGAATAATACGTCATTTGGATGTGCGGCAGGGATTGAGCGTGTATGTGCACAGAGGAGAGATATGAAAATACATCTCTCCAACTCTCATCTCATGCCATCAAACTTAAGATCTTCATTTGAACTTCAATCATCTAGATTTGTCAGAGGGCCCAATTGCAAGTCACTGCAAATGCGTTGAACGACGTGTTAAAAAAGCTGAAGGAAATTCGCATGGTGTCTCCGTCGGGCAAAACCAGAGGAGATCTGAAGAACCTTTGTGTCGTGCTGACAGACCATAAGGGGAGTAATAGAAACACCATGGAGGAGAGACGGTGAGTAATTACTGACCAGGTGCAGTTATCCATTATAGCTGAGCTACATGGAAAGCCATTCCGAGATGTTTCACTTATCATTTTACTTATTTACATTTAGACAGCTCTCCTGCACAGCACTGCCCAACGGACAAGGTTAGAATCACCTCCTCCTCATCTGAGACAGTTAAATGAAGTACACCAGGCTTTGTTCACCGGGTAAAACTGGTCGTCTGGGTCAACAAGATAGTCACTAACAAACCGGCACCTGTTTACCGAGGTCAGTGGGTGTTTGTGTTAGTACAGCGCTACCCTTGAATAAAGACTTTAATTTGAGAGCAGAGTCATTAATCAGAAGGTGATTCAAGCGGACGTATTGAATAAAGGCTTAAACCTAGATGAAGTGCTTTCCTTGTGAGGTCTAGAAACGATTGCTTTTTGGCAGATTATTGCCCCTCTAGTCAACAGATATAGTGGACAGAGAAAGAAAATTGTGATCCAAACTTGAACCTGCATCACCAACATCAACACCATAACTCAATGTGTTAAGGCACAAAAGATTCAACGCTTAGCATTAAGACAACTGTGCACTGCAACACCACAACATTATACGGTTTCCTTCTTATTAAATGCTAAAATGAAACACTGACTCAGAAAAACAAGTGTAAAAGTGATTAGCAGAAATAACTCGTTCTAAAAACACAAACTTCCCTTCATGGTCTTTGAACTCGGTATCAGTATAAAGTTCAAATCGTTTATACGTTTATACTTCCTCTTTTCACTCCTTCACAAATACAAAACAACAACATGATACATAAATAATTCTCTCAACATTTAGTTACCCTCATGGTATTCCAAACTTGTATGATTTTCATCTGTGGAACATAAAAGTACATATATGTTTACACTGCTATTTTCCATAAAACAGAACTGAGAAGTGATAATCCGAGTAGTTACACTGCTTTATAAAGTGCCAAGAAAGACAGTCATCAAAAAGCCCGTATGACTCATTATACGATTCATTATTTTTCAAGTTTATAATGGCATACAATAGCTTTGTGTAAGGAAGAAACCAAAATTGAAGATATTATTGATAGGCTTTTCCTGCACTGTAGCTCTCAAATCTCGTGCCAGTTCGAAACATTCAAACGTATCATGTCACGGTCAGTCACAAGAGAACCAATGATGTGAATGCAACCAAGCGCAATAAAGACTGAGAGTTAGAGCGAGAGGCAGAATTATCAGCTAGTAATGACAAAGTTTCAGTCTGTTCCTGCACAAAGCTATCATATGGCTTCAGAAGACTTGGAATATAGTAAATGAGTCACATGGGCTAATTTTCTGGTGCATTTTGTCCTTTTAGAAGCTTTACTGGATAAATCACCATTAACTTTCTTTGTAGAAAGAAAAAATGCTTCAGAATTCCTTCCCACATTTCCCTTTGTGTTCCAGAGGAAAGAAAACCATATAAGTTCGGAATGACATGATGGTGTTTAAATGATGACAGACTTGTCATTGGGTGAACTAACCCTTTATGATGAATATTCTGCATCTCGGTAAGAACATATTTCATATATACCTTAGTATGTCAGCACGTCATGCACACTCCGAGACGCGTTTCTCATTAAACTGGGGTTTGATGAGAAATAAAGGAGTTCCACAGTCTATTCTGGAATTCCGTAATTCCGTGCACACACTGTACACATCTGCAGAATGTTTGTTAGGTGATTATAACACAAAGCACCATGGGCCTTTATTCCCCACTGCAGGGTAGAGCACAGCAGAGTCGGAGTGAAACGAAAGACAGATGGGCTCTATTGTTTGATTGTTTTGAAGTGTCGTTGAAAAGACTATTTGAGGCCTGAATTGTCTTGGAAAAGTTGATGACAAACCTCTCTGTGCGCTCATCAGAACTCTCTGCCTTCTCTCTTTCTCTCTCTCTCTTTCTCTCTCTCTCTCAGAATGAAAACCCCCTTGAAGAGAACACAAGCAAAGCTGCGCATTTACTAAAAAGCTTGCGACACACTCTTAGTTTGATCGCTTAAATGGAGAAATCCTCTTACCTGATGATGGGAGATGGTTCTTCATGATCATTACACTAAATTTCTTTTAGTCTTTTTTATTAACCTTTTGTCTCCCTCCCTCACTCTCTTACTTCTAAACTATCTCTCCCACATTAATGGAGATGAAAGAAAATTAGATTTAAAGATCGAAATGCCACACACATTGATGAAGCTGCTGCTAAGAGATTCTTGGTGATTAGGTGATTTTTTTGGTCTTGTGGACCAGTTCTCCTAAAACACATCGTTTCACTCTTACAAGTTTGCTGGGTACTAACAATGTCTATCAATGTATATACATACAATATAACAGAAAATTACCATTTTTCATTATCGTTAACACGTCCACCAAATTTTAAATATGTACCGTTTGATAAAGTAGCATCACGTTTCTCTTTCTCAACCACATTTTAAGAATAAAAAGACCTGACTAGTCTAGGAAAAAGAAAAAAATATATAATCTATACATAAAAGCTATTTGAAAAGTAGTAAAATAACTGATAGAAGTATGATGATGTAGAAAATAACTGATGCATAGGTATAATGTAGTCAATGTGCAATATTCACCATCATAACCTGTTCTCAATAATGTCTCCTTCCAGGAGCATTTGAAGACCAGCGCTTGTTAATTTATTAAAATGTATTTCATTTTGATCCAGGCTTTACACAGGTCCTAAATTTCCTTTTCGTTTGCGTCTCACATTTAGCTTAAGGTATTACAGTGATTTTAAGGATTCCTCTCCTGTAGGTTTCACAACATTAGCATTTTCATAGCTTCGCTTTGAAATCGATCTCTTAGATTCAGTACAGCACCAGCGGAAGATGAGCCCAGCCCTGAAAGACAGCAGCAGACTGGATGTTGAAAATGCAAGAGTCTCGTTCTAAATTTTCCAAACTTCAAGTACCACTAGCACAAAATAATATTTCCTTCAATGCAGGAGATTTTCATCTTTCAACAAAATACATTTGACCAAATTACATCACTGAACTGACTGAAAAAATACACATTTCAGAGAAACACTCCAAACAATATATCCTGTTCAAATATTCTTTTGATTTAAATATGTTCTGTTTCACTCAGAAAACATCTCTGCTAGAAACAGGCTTGCCGCCGGGATGGATTCTTAAGCAGGGCAGTAATCATTAGGCTGCAGCCTATCTCGTTCTGTCATTCATACATGTCTACAATCAAATTTAAATGATAGTCTTTATTTATTCAGACGTCCTGATAGATGGAAGACTGGAAATATGACCCACTGTTGTTTAAACACATAGTGGGTCAGCAAGGGTGTAATATGGAACATGCTTTGAAAGCTTTGTGTGGATGGGATGACAGCCCCGCTAGCACACTTTAAACACAGCAAAAGATACACATCACAGCGCGCACAGACTACAACAGCATTGATCAATTTTAACAAACACTTAGGCTGGCTTTACAGCTGGCATTAACAGTATTTTGTAATATCTGTATATTTTTTGAGATGCATTGGAATGTGAGGTGTAAGACTTTCCTGTAGCTCAGTGGTTAGAGCGAGGTGTTAACAACGCCAAGGTCATGGGTTCGATCCCATGTTGGTGGTTATATTCCACCAACACTTTCCTCTTGTTTTTTTATATTCTATACCTTTCTGTGCTAATGTCTATCTTGTGCACTGAGCCCTCTCTCCTCCCCATCATTAGTAGATACGCCCCTTACTGCTGATTGGCAACAAGTGTATTTAGGTTTTCATTCAATATACTTTTCAAAAATCACATACTGCATCTTGAAAGCTGCCATCTATAACTGTCGCCTCTCTGTCGCCATCTCTGTTTGAAATGAAACATTGCAGGTCACTTTACATACTTTTCTTTAAATATGAAGTCAAATGAAGCCAAACTAACATTCTCGCAAAATCAAACCCATTGGCCAAAAGTGCTTAAGTGATAATTTTATTTGTTTGTTTACAGATTGCTGCTGTATTTGTTTATTTATTAAAGCAGTGTATGTTGTTTTTTTGAACTGAACAATGACACGGTAACTTGCAGTTTGTTATAGATACAAAATTTAAACTATTATTGACTTTTCAGATGTGGTCTGAATTAGTAAATATCTCAGGATCATTCATAGAGAGATCTGATTTGATCATGGAGTAGATGGTTAGGTTAGATGTAAACAGGTTTACATGTTGTCTGGATAATTACACATAATGGACACACTCATAAATATATACATTCATTCTGAAACGCACTGTGACTGTGAGACTCACTGTTTTCCATACAGTATCTCTCAGAGATTCATAACCGCAACCAATAGCTCAGTAATGTGCAGGGTGAGCCTATTCAAGCCACAGTTCAGACTTAATGCGTTCACAAGCAAATAAAACAGTACTTGATAAAAACCGTGAAAAATATTCTGGCATCAGAGCTTTAATAATGGGGCCTTATTAAATTCCAGAGCACTATGCAGAAAAACAGATGAGAAGGATCTCCTGCATCATGTCATTCACAGCAGTTTCTCACAGCAGAAACATGACAGTCTCCTGAAAATCAGACATTTTTCTGTCCATTTCTTTATTCCAGGACCAGAGGGAATTTTCACTTAATTGCCCGTGTGCCTGTTTTCGTCCAAAAAAAGACCAGAATGTACAACAAGCTACTCTAATAGTGCAGTTTTCTTTACACCTGTTTCTGTTGTTAACAATCTTGGTCTCTCACATAGCCCAATTAAAAAAATATACTTGAATATATAAATGTGAAATCCATGTAATTACATATTACATTTTCAACAGGCATCCCTGATGGTGAAGAGAGTAAGAAATGAGCTTTGGCCTGTAAATTAAAATAACACATCATTTTATACCCCCAGCGAGTCATGGGGACGTCCTGTTCGCGCAGAAAGTGCATATATATCTCCTTCCCTTCACATTGAGCAGGGAGAAATATTGTTTAATCAATGGCGGCGAGAACTTCGGCCACCTCAGCAGAATTCCCCCGCCCACTTTTGACAGAGCACGGCTGCCGTTTATCCAATAACACCATCTCTGACGTCTCGGTGTGGGTCAAAGGTCAAATTTCACAAGAGCCACTTCCTCTAACGTCCAAACAAATCAGAGTTCCGGGCCCATCAGCCTTTCAAACGGTCATGTAATGCAAAACAAGCTGTACTGAAATAAGAAAGTTCAGTGTACCTACACAACATAAAGCCATCTGCCCAATCAATACAGATTGTTTATGGAAATTAAGCTGCGGAAACAGATCAATTTGAAATAATTAGGGTTATGATGTTCACATTGATAGCTATACTAAAATGATCACCTCTATTTACATCACTGCTTATAGATTATTAGCAATTTGGCTGTGAACAACACTGTAAACTATACCAATACACAGAGTTTAGTCAATTACAACAGTTAATTTGCATAGAGGTGTCTTAAGTCCTGTTTACACTGAAAATGGACATATAGCTGATAGGTCGTCATTTGATGCACTGCCAACAGTTGCTGGTGCTCTTGTAGCAGTTCTTATTGTACATGAATGAGCTCCAGATACTTAGTCACTGCTGTCAGTGTGAACAGCCCATTTAAAGGAACAGTAGCCAAAACAGCCAGTTTAATTTTACAAGGTCAGAGAGAGGAAATAAAGTCAAACAAAACTGGTCAAACGATACCACGACTTAAATTATTCGCTGGTTTCAGAAGAAATAAGTGAAGTCAAATAAACTGACAAAACATGTTGCTCATAATGAAAGTTTTATAAGTTTGAATCAATAGATTTGGCCTGTGAGATGAAAACCAGCCTGAGGAATAAAAGCATCCATGCGAGAAGGTAATAGCACATGATGAAGAAGAACATTTATAACATTAATGTGATCATTACTCTGAGGATTCGAGGCTGGATGTTCAAACACAAATGCAAAGTGTCACTAAGTACTGAAACAAATTAGGTTCTAATCCGTTTCTGTGAAGGAACTCTAATTACTCCTCCAATTCCCTCTAACATCAGAACCAAAAGTGTATCATGATGTAACATGAACTTGTTTGATGTAACATGCTCTGGGTTTTCTCCATGATGCCAGAATACCTGCATAAAAAGGTTCTCGTTTGTTTATCATATTTAAAAAAAAACATTATTCTTTCCAAATTTCGCCCAGTACGATGAGCATATTCCATCTCTTGTCCTCGCAACAACAAAACACACAGCAAGGTGTCACAAATATAAAAACTAAAGCAACAGTATGTACATAGCGAAAAATATATTTTGGACTGACGTATCTTGATTGAAATCTGGAGTTTGGATTTTCTAAATGCCCTTTTCCCTTTGCAGAGGCAATTTCCTTTGGAAATTGTCGGCAGTAAATATAGTTAATGTGCTGCGCCTGCACTTCGCTCACGCGGGGAGCTGAGGAAGACAGACATGAGTTATCTGTATGATTCTTGTGAAAACTGAGATATGAATCCCTCTGTCGTAAACTAGATTGTAGAATGATGTACAATTGCCCTGGAGGGACAAACTCAGTAAGAAACCCCCCACAGAGAACATAAAGATGATACAAAACAGGTAGAAAGGACCTCAGCTAAATATTATATTACTTATTGATATAACTAGAAACAAATTCTCATGTGCTCTCTAAACGCACTGGAACAATGGAAGTACAGCAGTACTGACATCAAAAATATATCGACATTGATTTTGAGTTTAAGACACCATAAGGAAACTGTTTAATAAAAACTTTTAGAGAATAGAGTTTTCTTTTAACTATTTTTTTAACTGCATAACAACCTTCAGCTAGTAGAATACAAAAGTATTAAAAGTTGCATGTTGTTAGACTTCAACACGACTGTCCTATACATATATTATTATGGCTAAATGTTATTGTAACCTGTATTTATGTTGCATTCTTTTGTATCATATGTCATGTTTTTTTATTGTGAACTAGCCTTGAACTTTAGAAGGCCTACATTTAGGTCCATATGAGAAAGTGTGTTTAATTAGAGGAAGCAGCTCAGGCCTCAATCAAGTGAGCAAGGCATGATGGGAATGACAAGACACAGCAAATGAGAATTACAGTAGCTGACCTGCTCATCATTCATTGGCTGACAGATGATGGCAGACACAGGTCGACCATGGAATCAATGAACTGTACAACCAGAGTACTAAACTCCATCACCAATTACAGCAGGCCTCAGTCAGACATAAATAATCCATAATTATAACAATGCCATCCATAAAAACCATTATGACACCCAACACAGAAAAATACGGCAATAATAAAGATAAATGAGGGAGTATCACTCTAACATTATCACATTACATAAGCAAATAAACCTTAGTATAGTAAAGTAAGTAAGGGACTCAAACTGTGCTATTGATTCTTTAAAACATGTTATCATCAGACCAGACTCATATTCCAGCTGCTCATATTCACACTGCACAATACAATCAAAACAAATCTTTACA